>ML685807.1:3295989-3403265 GCA_007922175.1 Pelusios castaneus | reverse complement strand
TGAGCTTTCGTGGGAGAAAATCCCACTTCGTCAGACACTTTGAAGATAGGAAAGTTACGAAGTGGGATTTTCTCCCACGAAAGCTCATGCGATAAATAAATCTGTTAGTCTTTAAAAGTGCCACAGGACTCTGTTGTCTTTCTACAATAGACTAACACGGCTACCCCTTTGGAATTTGTATTGACTTTGTTAGCACCTGCCTTTCCCATTGTAATGTTTCTCACCCATCCTTGCAAGTGTATGTATACCTCCTAACTGTAGTTTCCACTTTCATGTATCTGAGGGAGTGGGTTGCAGCCCACACAAGCTTATGCCCAAAGAAATTTGTTAGTCTTTAAGATGCCGCAGGACTCTTATGTTGTTTTTGCTGTATACAGACTAACACAGCTACCCCTCTGGAAATTGTTAAAACTGTACACCTTATTTTCAGCCTGAATTTGTTTATTTCAATTTCCATCTGCTGGATTTTGTTACACCTTCCCCTGCTAGCCGGAAAAGCCCATTATTAAATATTTGTTCCCAATGTAGGTCTTTATAAACTGAGCTCATCACTCCTTAATCTTCACTTTTTAAAACCAATAGATTGAATTCTCATTGCTGTAAAGGTATCTTTTCCAATTTCTTAATCATTCTCTTGGTTCTTCTCTGATCTCTACCAAATTATCACCATCCTTCTTGAAGTGTGGGCACCAGAACTGAGCATAGTATTCCAGCAGTGGTTGCACCAGTGACAAATTCAGAGATAATATAGCCTTCCTACTCTTACCTCCTTGGCTATGTCTACACTTACAAAGGCTAGTTCGAATTAGTTAATTTGAACTAACTAATGCGAACTAATTTTAGTTAGTTCGAATTAACTTAATTCGAACTAGCATGGCTCCACTAGAATGCTAGTTTGAACTAGCCACATCCATGCAGGGCACTTGCTTAGTTTGAATTAGTCAGATGCATGAAGATCAATCTGCCTATTAGTTCGAACTAAGCAGTTAGTTCGAACTGATATGGCCATATTGACTTAATTCGAACTAACTATTTCGTATTAAGGGTTAGTTCGAACTAAGCAATCAAATTTATTAGCCCTTGTGTCTTAATTTCCCCATCTGAAAAATAGGAATAATGATATTGACCTCCTTTGTAAAGCATTTTGGGATCTAGTGATAAAAACATTATATAAGAGCTAGGTATTATCTCAGAGAAGTTCTCCTTTGATCAGGGCTGCGAGTATTGTGGAGAAACCTGCACTTTTGCTGCTTATGCTTTATCTGTCCTCTGTATAAAAAGAGGATTTCAGTTTCCATTTTGATCACTGAATTTATATCCTTCTCCATACGACAGCCCACAAATACAGTCTCCATATTTGCAATTAGACATTTAAGTACATAGCCACAAAAGGGAAACATGAAGGCATTACAAATTCCTCCCAACCTGGTAATGTATAGGAGTCATGCACTCATGTTCCTGTTCATAAATATAGTGACAGAGACAGAGTAGCTGTGAATAGAGAAAGAGCTTCAGGCAAAGGGCCCAGTTCTTGAATCTGCTCTAGCTGTTTTATGCCATTCCAGTGCAGGTGCATAGCCAGCCTCTGTTTTCTGGCTGGCCCCCTGAATCTACACAGTGGGCCCAGCCAAGGTCACCTTCCGGTCATGTGACCGGAAACTGCCTGAAACATTCCAGTTGCTAGGTAATAAGTGAGGCTGTGGGAGGAGTAAGGAGCGAGAAGAGGCAGTGTGATGAGGCCCGCCCACCACAGCACCTAGCAGCAGCATGTACTTCATTGCTGCGGGGCAGGCCAGCAGCTGGCAGATGCAATCACGAGCGGAGCAGAGGCACTGGCTGCTGGGTGGCTCTGCAGCCATGGAGCTGAAGTTCACATGACTGCTGGACACTGGAGTAGGTGGGCCTCATCTCCAAGTGGATGGACCCTGGCCCACCTGAGTCCACCCATGGCTATGCCCGTGCTCCGATGGCATAAAGGAAGTGGAAAGCCAGTGCAACTAAGAGCCTGATGATTTTGCTTGTGTAAATAGAATCCTCAGGTGTCAACATAACAGTAGAGGCTCTATGCCACACATCTCTAGGTCCCAACACATATGGCATTTCTGAAGAAAGCGTGCATGGCCAGGATATTTCTACTCCCAGGTTGAACCATTCTTTGGGGACAAGGGCAGCCAGGTCTAACTTAGATCATCACTGAAGATGCTCTAAATCAGTGGTTCTAAGTGCCCCACAAGGTCTTTCAGAGTGGCCCATAGCTCCCTTCTCATTGGCTACAGAAGGAACCCACTACCTAAATACCCAGGCAAGTACATTGTCTGTGTCTTGCTGCAGCTAAGGGGACAGTAGATCGGCAGGAAGCACAGCAAAGTGCTCTGCCTGGATCCTTAGGCTCTGGTCCCTGCTGGAGCTAGAGTGAGCGGAGCACTGACCACCCATGCCTCTGGCTGCAGAAGGGAGCCACTGCCTAGGGGCCTAGGTGGAGTGTGCAGTTTCTCTGCTGCAACCAGGGGCATGGGAGAGTCTCCTCACTGAATTGTTTCCCTCTGGCTGTATTGTGGAGCGAGAGGAAGGCTTCTTGCAGAGACTGGTTGTAAAAAGTATAAGAGTTGTAAAAAGTATATTTGTAGAGAGTGTCTCCCATCAACAGAGCACTTTGCACGCTAACACTAATGTCGGCAAAACAAATGTTGCTCAGGAGGGTGTTTTTTTTCACACCCCCAACCAACAAATGTTTTGCTAACCTACGTGCTAATGTAGACATGGCCTAAGTCACAGAGACAGGAGAAAGGCTGACTGGCCTTTTCCACAGGCCACAATCAAATGTTTCCTTTCAAAACAGCTCTGTGATGAAGTGATCATTTCTCCAAAGGGAAGACGATGAAAAAATGAGGAGATTCCAAACCCTCAACTCAGGCCATCAGAATTAACTCATGACTATGGATTCCTTCCATGCATGATGTCTTCTACATACTGTGAGCATGCATTTGCACTTTATGTTGTCAGTTCTTTGTCTTCCAGAGTAAGTCTTTTTAGATATAAATACGTAAAGACCTCTCACCTCCACCTCATACGCCTCAAAACATGTTCACAGAACAGCAAATGTTCTTAATGTTTTTAAACCGAGTGCTCTGCTTCAATCGAAAGGTTACATTTAGAATACTTTTTCTAAAACAGGTAAAAATGTATATTGTAACTCATAAGAATTATTATGCCATGCTGACTCCTTGGCAAATCACCAAAATGTACAAGCCTTCTGACAAATCAATGTAAAGGCATTTTACAAAACATAGCATTTGCTTTATCTATCTGCAAGGCAGTTTCTATATCATTTTTACCTCTTCAATGTAAAACTGTTACTGAATGTAGTAGCATTGTGTGCGGGTTTTTTTTTTTTTTTCCTGACTGTTCTCATATGTGTTATTAAATGGAATCCTTTCCTCACTCATTAATTATTGTTCCTGGGCAAACAGCAAAGAAAACTGAGATATGTTTTTGTGGCTTGTTAACTTAACTCACTTCAGTTGTGTTTGTATCACTATTGTGTTGCTTTCTTTACTTGTGTTACTTGTGTGAACATGTTTCTTGGTGTCTCTCTCCTCCTTCCACCCACCACCCTGCCTCGAAAGAAAATGCAGAAATAATTAATTATGTGAATATTGGAGAATAATCACAGAAAGCCAATTTGGGATTCAGGTATGATATTGGTACTGGAAGCCCAGTTCAAAGAGTTGTGTAAATCCAATCATGGAATGGATACATGCAAAGTTACTTATAAGGTCGATCAAAATAGTTCACATAGCTGAATAAAAACACTTGGACTAGAAAGAGCTACTGATGAGCAAGTTGCTGATGAAGAATTATTTTAATAAACTAAATAGGACCAGGGTTTACCACCTTTACGTATACAGAGGAATAGTTT
Organism: Pelusios castaneus; assembly: GCA_007922175.1. NCBI lineage: Eukaryota > Metazoa > Chordata > Testudines > Pelomedusidae > Pelusios > Pelusios castaneus. Next base: position 3,399,346 of record ML685807.1, on the reverse strand, counting down.
ATGCCAGACGGTCGGGCTCACTTTAATACAAGTAAGCATGAAAGAATCTGACTCTCAATGAATAATTTTGAATAATGAATGATTTTCTTGATGAATGATTTTGAATAATGAATAAATTTTTTAAATACTGCAATCTTTTCATGGAAAATTCATCACCTGAAAAGGAGGCAAAACTTGTCAAATGCATTATTTTCAATTGATTAGCTATGCAGCCCTCTATAATAGCTGTTGTGCATTTGAAACCACCCCAAGCATCACAAACCATCCACTTTAGCAGCGTGAGTTTTTGAATGATTCTCCGAAGTAGAATTTGTAATGTCACAGTATTCTAACATTCGGACAGATATGAAGTGAGAAGTGTGGGCAACAGAAATGAGAAGCATAGATTGCGTAAAGAGAACATGAAAATTAAGGGCTTGTCTACATGGTGCATTAGTCCACACCGAGGGGTGTAAATTCTAGTGCCTTGTAGCACATCATGCACTGTGGGTATGTCTACACATCCTGCCACAGCGAGCTGCCCTGGGTTGACAGACGTGGGCTTGTGGAGCTCATGCTAGTGCTCTAAAAATAGTTCTGTAGCTGGTGCTTTGAAGTTGCAGCCCAGGCAAGAGCTCAGGGTCTGAGATCTAGAAAGAGGAGGTTGGAATTCCATTAATGTGCACTAGGAAACTTTTAATGCGTGCCAGCAGAGTCCATATGGGTCAGGTAGTGCACTATATATTTGTGTCCTCTCCTCTGGTGCTGACTAATGCACTATGTACACAAGGCCTTGGACTAGTCAATAATGGTTAATCATATACAGTTAGGATCCTCATTCAACTAGAGAAAGTATTCTCCCATCAGTCATAGACAATCACAATCTTTCTACAACAGTGGAAAAGCAAAGGACATGTTTCTAAGGGTGGTTCCAGTGCTGATGGTCCCTCAAACTTGTTCTAAGAAAAAATTACACAAATTTTGAGCATCAAATATTCAAAAATTAGGAAATGGCAGAATTAAGGTTGCCTGTGCGCTGTTAATCTGCCCCTTGATGCATATACATTTTTTATGTAGTCCTTCATTATATGGTCACATACTATTTTTCCCACAGGCCCCCTATTTCATTCAGTGCACAGAACGGACTTGCTCTGAAGATGTACTGTTATCCGTAGTGTCTTGCCTGATTTCTTGCATGTGTAGTGAATGAGTCATGGGATTGCAGGAAGTGAACGGAATGTTTCAGGGGTAAGGCAATTGCCCTGCAGAAGTGGCTTGTAGGAGCTCGGAGAGGCTCAAGCATGTTCATTGACATAATCTTTGGCAGTTTTAGCTGTTAAGAGAAAGCAACTTGTTATTAAGCAATTGCATAATGTGATTTTCGGAAGCTTTTAACTTGGCCAAACTTGAACAGATTTTCACAGCGATAGCAAAAGGCGAATCCCTGGACAAATTTCAAATCCCTGCTTTAAACAGGGATGCTAAATCTGCTCAAGAAAAGTGTTAACAGATTTTTTTCCTATAAGCAAAACAACCTAATATTTCCTACCCTTATATTTGGAAACAGCTGAACTGTTTTGGCTGAAATTTACCAAAATAATTCATCCTAGGCAGATGACTGACTCAGAAACACTTGGGGTATGTCTACACTGGCAAGTTAGGTCGACTTAGAAAGGCTTAAGTCGACCTAAACAAAGCTGCAGCCACACTGGGCTTTTATTAAGTCGACTTAAGCCTTAAGTCTAATGAAAAGGTGGTGTTGAAAAGTCAACTTAATTTTAATTAAGTCGACTTTATTTTCCTTAAGTCGACTTAAGCAAGCTGCTTAAGTCGACTTAAGGAAACTGTAGTGTAGACGCAGGGTAAATTAAGTCGACTTAAGCAAGCTTAAGTCGATTTAATTTACCAGTGTAGATGCAGCCAAGGAGCTGAGGTAGTGAGTGACTAAGCAACTCACCCCAGGCCACACAGGAACTCTGAGGCAGAACCTCTGCCTCCCAAGTAGAGCTGGCCAGAAATTTTATGACAAAACACAGTTTCCTTGGAAACTGCCAGTTTATCAAACTTGACACTTCCTATGAAAACGAGTCAGGTTGCTGAACTTCCACCAAATCTCAGGCAGGGTTCCAGCTCTCTGACAAGCTACTGGGCAGCCCTGCCATGTGTTCCACCCAGTGCCAGAGACCCCAGAGAAACAAAATCAAATTTCAAAAAAACAAAATGTCTCATGAACCAGAAATCACAAGCTTCAGCCAGCTGTGCTCCCAAGCTTAAGCCCAAACCATAGGACCATCCTTCCTCACCTGGCTGCCCAGGCACCCTCATATGGTTGTGCAAAATCTTCCTTCACTGACTGCTACCTATTTTTTCAGAATCTGTTGTAGTTGTCACTCAATTAGTAATTTAATTGTTCCCTCCCTGAACCACCATTTATTATCACTCATTGGATTATCTAACCAGTTTTTTTAGTTAGAATGAATGGTGGTAGCATTTAAAATGCTTATTGTTCCACGCTCTATTAGCTGTTGTTGAAAGTTGCTGCTTTAAAAAAAAACAAAAAAACTTTCTTGGCCATGAAGTAGAGACGTCAGTTTTCGCAATCAGGGGAGGTTCCTGCATCCTTCCTAACTTCAAAGAATCATAGAAGTTTATGACTGGAAGGGACCACAATAGGGCTATGTCTACACTTGCACTTTTAAGTCGACCTAACTAAGTCGACCTAACTAAGTCGACTTTAATTCGACTTTAGAAAGTCGAATTAAGCCTTAGGTCGAGTAGAAAGGTGGTTTAATAAAGTCGACTTAATTTTCACTAAGTCGAATTTATTTTCCTTAAGTCGACTTAAGCAAAGTGTAGTGTAGATGTAGGGCACATTAAGTCGACTTAATTTACCAGTGTAGACGCAGCCTAGGTTATTTAGTCCAGTCATTTAGTCCACTCAAGGCAGGACGAAGCCCTAGTCTACACTTGCTGAGCTTTTCGGCAGCAGTCGATGGGAGATAGGCAAGGTACGGAAAATATCTTGCGTATCTCCCGCCGACTTCTTAACTGCTCCCTACACATTATATTAAGATGACCGGAAATGACATCCGGTTGGCATAGTGTTGCTACAGTTACAGAGCTGGAGTTACAGGTCCGGTTCCATGTTCGATTGAGCGCGTCTACACAGACGGTTCAATCGAACCCAGAAGATCGCACTGATGGTGGCAATTTTGCTGCTGTCAGTATAGATTTAGCTGAAGTAATAGCTAGAGTAAACCATGCCTGATAGATATTTTCCAACCTGTTCTTTAAAACCTCTAATGATGAAGATTTCACAGCCTCCCTAGGCAATTTGTTCCAGTGCTTAACTACCTTGACCGTTAGGAAGTTTTCCTAATGTCCAACCTAAACCTTCCTTGCTGCAGTTTAAGCCCATTGCTTTTTGTCCTACCCTCAGAGGCTAAAGAGAAGACTTTTTCATCTGCCTTTCTCTAACAACCTTTTATATACTTGAAAACCATTGTCATGCTCCCCCTCAGGCTCCTCTTCTCCAGATTAAACAAATCCAGTTTTTTTTTCAATCTTCCTTCATAGGTCTTGTTTTCTAGATCTTTAATCATTTTTGTTGCTCTCCTGTGAACTTTCTCCAATTCGTCCACATCTTTCCTGAAATGTGGCCTCAAAACTGGACACAATACTCCAGCTGAGGCTGCATCAGCATTGAATAGAGCAGAATTACTGCTTGTGTCTTGTTGTCTCCTTCTAATACACCCAGAATGATGTTTGCTTTTCTTACAACAGTGTTACACTGTTGACTCATCTTTAGTTGTGATCCCACATCTCTTTCTGCAGTACTCCTTCTTAGGCAGTCATTTCCCATGTTGTATGTGTACAATGATTGTTCCTTCCTAAGTGGAGTACTTTGCATTCGTCCTTATTGAATTTCATTCTATTTATTTCAGACCATATTTCCAGTTTGTTGATATTATTTTGAATTTTAATCCTATCCTCCAAAGCACTTGCAATCCCTCCCAGCTTGGTATTGTCCACAAATTTAATAAGGATACTCTTTATGCCATTATCTAAATCACTGATGAAGATATTGAACAGAACCAGACCCAAGACCAATTCCTGTGGGACCCCACTTGAGATGGCCTTCCAGCTTGACATGAATCACTGATAACTAGTCTCTGGGAACAGTTTTCCACCCAGTTATTCACCCATCTTATAGTAGCTCCATCTAGGCCCTACTAAAGTCAAGCTATACCACATTCCATTTCCCCCTATACACAAAGCTTGTTATCCTGTCAAAGAAAGCTGTTAGATTGGTTTGACATGATTTGTTCTTGACAAATCCATGCTGACTTATTACCTTATTATTTTCTAGGTGTTTGCAAATTGATTGCTGGATTATTTCCTCCATTATCTTTCTGACTACTAAAATTAAACAGTGGTCTGTAACTCCAAAGTTGGGCTTATTGCCCTTTCCATAGATTGGCACTATATTCGCCCTCTTCCAGTCCTCTGGAATAACTCCCATCTTCCACGAGTTTTTGAAGCTATTCACTAATGGTTCAGCTATCTCTTCAGTCAGTTCCTGAAGTATTCTAGCATGTATTTCCTCAGGCCCTGCCAATTTGAAGACATCTAACTTGTTCTTTCCCTATTTTAGCCTCAGATCCAAGCTCATTTTCACTGACGTTCACTATGTTAGGCTAAGTTATTTGTTTCTTATTCTAATAAAAGTGAATTATTTAATTTTAGAGTGTTTAATGTCTTGCCTCTTCCTTGAAATATCTTGGGGGGGGAGGTTGTTTTTTAATTAGGAATTCAAATAATTCATATATTATTCTTATGATGCTGAAGATTTATCTCAATTTTCAAATACCTTCAATTAGTCTTTTTTTTTTAAGCTCCCATGTCTGTGATCCTTACAGAATGTGAAAGCAGACACTGATTCTCTTATGGTCATTTTGGTTTGTTCCCCTTCCCAGAATATGTACCAAACTGTCAGGAGCAACACAACTCCCAGCCATTCCACACCTCAGTCTTGATTTCATAAATCAATGCAGTTGGCTATGCCTCTCTAGCACTTCCTTGTCTCAGAATTCAAGGCACTGCCCCAAAGCTGTGCTGTTCAAGGCATGACCCCTTTCAGAGAAAGTTTAGATAGCCCAAACAACAAGTCAATATATTTCCATCATTCACCAAGAGTCCTCGGGTTTTGGGAAACAAAAGAGAAAAGTATGGACCCTTCTCTCCAGCTCTCGAACTATTTCAATAGTCAGCAGCTCCTGCTGATTTGTGCTCATTGCTACTAGTGACTCACTTTTTCCACTAGCTATATATTTTTTAATTTTTTTTCTATTGATGTCTTCATCTTGCCTCCTAACCTCAATGGATTTTATCCAAAGAAGCTGTCTTTTATGACTGTGGAATAGTGGAGTTTGGAGCATCTTATAAAGTATTCTTAAACAATTCCCAGTTATCGTGTTTATATGTGTGTGTGTGTGTGTGTGTGCGTGTGTGTGTGTGTGTGTGTGTGTGTGTGTGTGTAAAGGAGTAATTTCTGGTTGTACATAGCAAATGAAATTCTGTTGACCACTTGGGACCTTGCTGAGGAATTCCTGAGATGGCAGATGCTGCTGAATGCTACAAATGGGATACACAGATACAAAGAATATTAGGCAGGATTTTCAAAAGCACCTAAGGCCCATATTCTCAAAGATGCCTACGTCCCATTGATTCCAATGGGAGTTAGACACCTAAATACCTTTGAGGATCTGAGCTTGAGTTAGGATGAAAAGTCACTGCTTTATAGACTCTTAGACTCACAGACTTTGTCAGAACTCAGAAGGGACTAATATGATCATCTAGTCTGACCTCCTGCACAATGCAGGCCACAAAACCTTACCTACCCACTCCCGTAATAAACCTCTAACCTATGACTGAGTTATTAAAGTACTCAAATCAGGATTTAAAGACTTTAACATACATGGAATCCAAATGAGATGTGCAAATGAGATGAGATGAGAAATGAAATGAAATGAAATGTGCAAATGAGATGAGATGAGATGAGATGAGATGAGATGAGATGTGCAAATGAAATGTGCCCCATGCTACAGAGGAAGGAAAAAACACCCCTGAGCCTTTGCCAATCTGCTCTGGAGGAAAATTCCTTCCCAACCCCAAATATGGTGATCAGTTAAATCTTGAGCATGTGGGTAAGACTCTGTAGTCTGACACCCAAGAAAGAATTCTCTGTAATAACTCAGAACCAACCCCAGCAAACATCCTAACACAGGCCATTGACATTTCTATCACCAGTAATCAAAGATCAGTCAATGCCACACTAGGCTGTCCCATCACACTATTCCCTCCATAAATTTATGAAGCTCAGTTTTGAAGCTAGCTAGGTTTTTTTGCCCTCACTGGTCCCCTTAAAAGACCAGAACTTGTCTCCTCTGACAGGCTATGTCTGCACTAGAAAAGTTTAGCTGACTTTATTAAGTAGACTTAATAAGATCGTCTTTATGTCGACCTAAAGTCACCCTTATGGAGTTGACTTAACAAAAGTCGACTTAACTTTTCTAGTGTAGACATAGCCCCTTTTCGACCTTATTAAGTCGACTTAATAAGCCTCCTTAAGTCGACCTAAGTTGTAAGTGTAGACGCACCCATAGTTAGAAACCTGGATCTAATTTCAAGTCAAATCTTCCTTATTCTTTTGTCCACATTGGCACTGAATTTAAATAATTCCTCTCCCTCCATGATATTTATCCCTCTGATGTATTTATAGAGAGCAATCATATCTCTCCTCAAGCTTCTTTTGGCTAGGAAAGCAAGCCAACATCTTTGAGTATCTTCTCATAAGGCAAGTTTTTCATTTCACAGATCATCCTTGTAGCCCTTCTCTCCACCTGTTCCAAATTGAATTAATGCTTCTTAAACATGGGGGACCAGAACTGCACACAATATTTCAGATGAGGTCTCACCAGCACCTTGTATAAAAGTACTAATACTTCCCTATCTCTATTGGAAACAGCTCATCTTATGCATCCTTTTTTCATGGCTATCTCACATTGGTGGTATATAGGGATCCTGCAATCAACCTACACACCCAAGTCCTTCTCCTCCTCTGTCACTTCCAACTGATGCATCCTCAGATTATAGCAAAAATTCTTGCTATTAGTCTCTAAATACATCATCTTGCACTTTCCACTACTAAATGTCATTCTATTCTTATTACTCCAGTTTACAAGGTCATACAGATCTTACTGTTTGATATCCCTGTCCTCCTTTGTATTGGCAACACCTCCCAACTTTCAATTGAACTTGTACTTTTAAATTACTGAGGTGCTTTGAAAGTATACCCCCACCCTCAAGAAAGGAAAAGGAGCTGTGGTCTGTTTGCATGGGCAGAGGCATATGTATCAGGAGCTTGTGAAGCCTAATCCTGGGCCTGCCATTAATTTGCTCTCTGAATTTGAGCAAATATCATATATTTTTCTCTTGCTCCATTTACATAGCAGGGACAATAATACCAACCTATCTAGGAGGCATTGGAAGGGTTCCTTGCTATCGGTTCCTCATTGTCTTATACTTCATGTAAATCTTTTGCACCAGTGCATAGTGAGTGGAAAAGGATGGCATTTTGAGTTGGCAACATTTTAGACTGATGTAAAGGACTACCAAGGATGCAGGGCAAAGGTGAATGAGGCCCATTTCTGTTGATCATACACTCTGGATATGAAAGAAAATACTCGGTATGAGTATTTTTGTATCTCTTTCAAATTCCATCATAATCAGGAACCTCTTCTTCAAATTCCCTTATATAATACTCTTCAGGCAACCTGGCTTAAAATGAAACCAGTCACATTTGACAGGAGTAGAGCAGGTTTGCCAAATTTCCATCACTATCTCTGGATGGCACAACTATGGGGCAGTAATAAATAGTTTGTAACCTCGAGCCTCCCAGCATGGATTACTCTGGAGGCATCTTATCTCACTGCACCAATTATAGTAGCTAATAAGTTAAGGGATATACTACCTGTAAGACTTCCGGAAACCATTTCAAAAGTTTTTCATTCCTTAGTTGAGATGCAGGGCACAACTATTTAAGGATTAGCTCTTCCCTCTCCCGACGCATGTCTCTTTGATGATACCACATCATGCTATCTTCCCATGTGGTATGGGAATGGAGAAGAGATATGCTAGGGGAGTTATTAAAATTAGGCTCCTTTTTTTTTACCTTTAAGGCAATTAGAAAACCAAGACAAGAGCATCTAATGTGCAGCATTTTCAGCATTTTTCACTTAGGCATTTTTATCTTGGCAAGCCATGAAAACACCCAGATATGTCCTCCTTTTTAAAAAGTGTCAGGTATTATAAACCTCAAACGAGTTTTAGCGCAAGGTTATTTTTTACACATTCAAAATGGAAAATGATTTCCAAGAAATTAGTGGATCTTTAGACTCAAGAGCTGTGAATTACCATTCTTGTCATTCTAGGAGAAGGAAATAAAAGCAGAATTTTGTAGTGCTCAAATCTGACACAGTTTATTTATTTATATATTTTAGTTTAACATCCACATTGCTGTGTGGTATCTGAACAAGAAACACAAACAAAATCAACATCCTGTCAGCAATAACCATTTTCAAAGAATATATTGTAGAGCTGTCAGGGCATTGGGTTTCATAAAAGAATTTTTAAACAAATATCCCTTAGTCTGTGACCTGTAGATTCAAGGCTGTGCCAGATCACAAAGGTCACCATGGGTGTGTCTAAACTAGTAAATTAATTAATTTACTCTGCGTCTACACTACAGTTTCCTTAAATTGAGTTAAGCTGCTGCTTAAGTCAATTTAAGGAAATGTAAAGTCAACTTAATAAAACCTAGTTTTAAGTTGACTTCCTGGCTAAGTCGACTTTATTAAGTCAACTTAAGCCAGTGTAGATGCAGAGTAGCCCTAATTCGACTTTAAGGGTCACCAGGGCTCCCCCACTGACCTCCCTGCCAGGATGCCTGGCACAGCCAGAGCCTGGCGTGCCCACCCACAGGGCAGGACACAGCCCTGGCCACCCCACTCCTATACCCTGCCCCTGTTCCTGTCCTGCTCAGCCCCCATGTACTTTGGTACAATGGGGAAAATGCTGAGCTCCCTGGCACTTTTAAAGGGGTGTCTGGGGAAGGGGGGCACCTCTTGGGTGCCCCCCTTTCCACCATGCACCACTCCCAGGTCCACCTAGCCCCTACAAGTCGACTTAGGCATCCAGTGTGGACGCTCTAAGTTGATTTGGCAAGGTCAACTTTAAGTTGACCTAAATTTACAGTGTAGACATGCTAAGTCGACTTAACAAACAAGTGTAGACATAGTCTAAGTTCCACAGAGAATGCCCCTCCACCAGCCCCGGTTTAGATTCACTCTGCATCTCCTAACCACTCCAGTAGGATATACAGAAGAAGGCAGTCTCAGAGTTCTTCTTCAATCCTGGCAGAGAATTGTTGAAAATTTGCTATCCAAGTGTTCTTTTCAGTGGAAAAGGATTTTTTTTAGATGAACATTTTTGTGAAAAACGTAATCTGTTTGTCAAAAATTGGGAAGGGTTCATCAAAAAATGTAAACTGAAAATTGTCATCTTTAAACAACACTGGTTTCAGTGACTGTTTCATTTTTAACAGAATTTTTCATGGGGAAAAATCATTTCCCATAAATTCCACATCTAGAGCTTTAAAGATCATAATTAATACTTTGACTTCCACTCTGAAGAAAATCAGAAACCAGTGCAGAACACAAAGTAATGCTATAATGCGCATCTAATGACCACCCTTCATAGGAGAGCTGCCATCCTCTGCATTAGTGGACATTTCCAAATCCCTTTAAAGCAGAACATGTTGCAGTAATCTTGTCTGGGAGTGACAAAGACATGAATAACTGTGACAAGCTCCTCATCAAAAAGAGAGATGGTCCAGTCCTCTGTCTAAACAGATTTTAAAAGGCACGATGAGCCATTACTGCTATCTGGGAATTGACATGCGAGTGACAGATCAAGTGTAGACCTTTGACTGAAAACCACTTCAGTCAATGGCGGGCAAATGCCCCTGTCTGTTGGAGCAAGCAGAGTCACTACCCATCTCTCCTGGTCCCACTTCTTACCAGCCAGCATCAGTTCCAGCTTGTCTGGGCGAAGTGTCTCTAGTTCATTCTCATCCACATCCACATTCAGCCAGGTACTGGGAAACTGCAGCAAATGAGTTTAACACATGGAGATGTAGAGCAGCTCATTGTATTTGTTAGTCTCCTCTAATGGCCTGCAATACATATTGAAGTAACACAGTGGAATGCAGCAGGGCTCCACAAGTGGAAGGCCAAAGGGTGGGATATTTTAGGCTCTCTTCAATTGGAAGGAATGAACCCAGCTTAAGGCCAATCCAGTCACTCCTGCCTGATTAGTTTGGGGTGCCATGCAGTAAGATCTGATGCCACACCAATCTATGCCTCCTACTACATCTGTTGGATAGTGCAGTCTTTTCAATGTCTGGCCAACAGCAAGATTTGGATGAGGGCTAGCTAATGAAAACTAAGTGCTTATTATTAAGATTAAAAAAATATTGGTGGGCTGAGGGATGCAGCTGGAGATGATTATTCCTATCTATTGAAGGAGTAATGTTTGCCCTTTTTTTAATGAAGATTTGCAACCCTTCAAGCCCTATTGGGTCCTCAGATACTTATTGTGTTCTCAATGGAGCTACGAATGACGATAACTTTTAATTTCAGTTATTGCACAAAATGCAGCTACCCATTTATTTATCGGTGATTGATAGAGCACATTTCCCTGATACTCCATATATAAGACTGCCTCACTAGTAATTTCCAGATTCAAATCAATGCACTGATAGAGAAACACTTTGCAGTTTGTGTCCTGTATAGCACATATTTTCTTTCTCTTCCTACTCTTTCTTGACTGTTGAAAGAGCTGAGCTTCATGATCTAGAAGTCACTAAACCAGTTTCCAGTGAAAGACCCTCAACTCCAGAACTTAATTCACCATTAGTCTAAAAAATTAATAAAAGGATTAATAAATGTATTAACAAATTACATGGTAGGGGTTCAGGTTTTGTTTATCCCACAAAAGCTCATGCGATTAATAAATCTTTAGTCTTTAAAAGTGCCACAAAACTCTGTTGTCTTTCTACAATAGACTAACATGGCTACCCCTTTGGAATTTGACTACATGGAGGGCACTGAATACAGCCGTTTGAAGTGGAAATCCATCAACTTCATGAAACAATTTGCACAGATCCAGACAGACATCATCTTCCTTTCCAAATGCAAGCAACTGGACATTATACCTAATGGACTGAAGGTAAAGAACCCATTACAATCGACATATTACACAGATTACAGTGAGAGATTCTGCCATAAACTCTCTCAGAAATTAAGAAATCACCTTATCAGCATCCTGTACAGCAAACAGAAAAAAATTAGAAACGAAGAATCCTAACACCTATTTTGATTTGCTGTTACAGCCTGACCTGATGCTATGTCATACACTCCCCTGCATTTTATTTCCTCCCACTCTGTAACTTTCCTATCTTCAAAGCGTCCTATCTTCAAAGCGTCTGACAAAGTGGGATTTTCTCCCACGAAAGCTCATGCGATTAATAAATCTGTTAGTCTTTAAAAGTGCCACAAAACTCTGTTGTCTTTCTACAATAGACTAACACGGCTACCCCTTTAGGTTTTGTTTAGTTTTCATAGATTTAATAGAGCTTCAAGACAGATGGGACTGTTAAAAACATGCAGTTTTACTTCTTGCACAACACAGGCCATAATATTTCAACCAGTAATTCCTGCAGTGGAAGGAATTATTCCTCCTTACTACACTACAGACTTTAGCAAACTAAGGGAACTAATTGGCAAGGTCCCATAGGAAGAAAATCTAAGGGCAGAAGGATTTTTAGGAGAACTGGCAGTTTCTTAAAGAGATAATATTTAAGGCACAATAACAAACTATCCCAATGAGAAGGAAAATAGAAAGACTAGTAAGAGGCCAAAGTAGCTGAATGAGGAGCTCTTTAATGTCTGAAAATCAAAATGGAATCCTGCAAAAAGTGGAAACATGGACAAAGTGTTAAGAATGAGTACAAAAGAATAACACAAGCATGTGGAGATAAATCAGAAAGGCTAAGGCACAAAGGCTATATCTACACTAGCACTTTTAATTTGACTTTAACTAAGTTGACTTAGTGTGTCTACACTTAAAATTAAAGTCGACTTAAAGGGGAACTTACAAAGTCGACCTAGAGCGTCCACACTGGATGCTCTAGGTCGACTTTGTGGGGCTAGGGAGACCTTGTACAGGTCCACGGTGGCGGGGGGGAGGGGAACCCCCTGTGTGCAATGGGGCAAAGGTGGACAGGGACCTGGCAGGGCAGAGCCCTGTGTGTGATGCTGTCCGGATTTAGGGAAACATTTATGATATTATTTTCAATGGATATCTCATAAATGCTATAAACCATAGGAACTATGTCATGTTTGGTATCAATAGAAAGGTAGTAATTTGTGGGAATGATTATATAGTTTATGTCTAGGAATTCTATTTCAATTAGAAGTTAGGAAATTGATGTTATATCCATACTTTAACTTGTGTCATTCTGGATGAATGCCTTAGACGGGAGGGTGTGAACAACCATTGTCTCCTTAATGTTTAGGAATTTTCCAGGTAGAATGGTCCTAGGGAGTATGCTGATGAGCAATTAAGGACATAAAGAATACAACCATTGTGTCCTTAATGGCTCATCAGTTTACTCCCTGGGACCATATCACCTGGCAGATTCCTTAACATTAAGGAGACAATGGTTGCTCACACCCTCCCGTCTAAGACATTTATCCAGAATGACACAAGTTAAAGTATGGATATAACATCAATTTCCTAACTTCTAATCAAAATAGAATTCCTAGACATAAACTATATAATCATTCCCAGCAAATTACTACCTTTCTATTGATACCAAACATGACATAGTTCCTATGGTTTATAGCATTTATGAGATATCCATAGAAAATAATATCATAAATGCTTCCCTAAATCCAGACAGTGTCACACCGTGCCCACATGCCCTGCCCTTCGGGGTGCATGCCAGGCTCCCCCTGTGCCCCCCGGCAGGGAGGGCATTGGTGTAGTCCTGGGGTAGCCCTAAGTAGACTTAGGGCTACCCCAGGGCTGCACTGGTTTAATTCGACTTTAAAAAGTCGAATTAAACTTAGGTCAAGTAGAAAGGTGGTTTAATAAAGTCGACTTAATTTTCATTAAGTTGACTTTATTTTGCTTAAGTCGACTTAAGCAAGCTGCTTAAGTTGACTTAAGCAAAGTGTAGTGTAGACGCAGGGCACATTAAGTCGACTTAAGCCAAGCTTAAGTCGACTTAATTTACCAATGTAGACGCAGCCAAAATGAGTGACACCAAGCAGGGGAAATAAAAGGTAGTAAGAAGTTATATAAATACATTAAAAGCAAGACAAAGCTGAAAGAAATGTTAGCTAATATCATATATTTCTAAAAGGCTTTGTACTGATTCCAAGTTGTATAATTATGAACTGTATTCCCAGAATGCCTTGAACTCAAGTGAATTTTACAGTGGAATTTTAGTAGCCAGTAAACTGTGTCACCACATTTCCTTGTATATGTAGGAACTTTCAGAGACAAGGTGTCTGTACCCCTGAGGGAAGTCTAATATGAACAGTGCACTATGTACTTGTAGTATATTAGGGATAATTCATGCAGGTGGTTTTGTATACTGAAAAAAGAGGTACAAAAGTAGATAAGAAAGGAGAGTAAGGTCTGTAATGATAACATGGAATCTGGGGAATGTTATTAAAAAGGGGGCCTAAATATGAAAAGAACTCAGAACATACTTTGGAAAGAATAAAATGGCTGCAAGGCTGTTCTCCAGAATTTGTAGTGAATCCACCTGCCTCTATTGTGCTGAACAATCATTGATCAATAAACTGATTGAGCTGCGTTTTGTGATGTCTTATCAATAAAAGCACTGGACCCTTGATAGAAAGTGTATGTCCACTAGTTAGTAGGGAAGAGAGCTAATAACAGACAACACCCAGAAGGCAGAGGTGTTTAATATCTATTTTGCTTCAGTCTTCATTAAAAAGTCAACACTCTGATCAGAAGCTTAACACAATTAATATAACAACAAGGGGAATAAATACAAGCTGGAATTGGGTAAGAACAGAATATTTAGATAAATTAGGTGTATTCAAGTCAGGGTCTGGGTCTGATGGAATTCACCCTAGAGTATTCAAGTAACTAGCTGCAGCAATCTCTCAACCATTAGCAATTATCTTTAAGAACTCCTGGAGGATGGGTGAGGTCTGAGAGGCTGGGACAAACATTGTACCTATCTTTAAAAGAGGGAATAAAGTGGATGTGGGGAATTATAGAGCAGTCAGCTTAACTTCGATATCTGGAAAGATACTAGACCGCATTATCAGATTATCAATTTGTAAGCACCTAGAGAATAGTAGCATAATAAGTAATAGCCAACAAGGATTCTTTAAGAACAAATCATGGCAAACCAACCTAATTACTTCCTTGATGGGTTTATTGACCTGGTGGAGGGGGGGAAAGCAGTAGACATGAGTTACATTGATTTTAGCTCTACGTGACATTCTCATAAACAGACTGGGGAAATGTGGTCTAGACAAAATTACTATGAAGTGGGTATAGAACCGATTGAAAAATGTACTCAAAGGGTAGTTATCAATGATTTGCTGTCAGAATGGTGGATGTTTCTAGTAGAGTCCCACTGGAAGTCTATGCTGGGTCAGATACTACCCAATATTTTCTCTACTGACTTGGTGTGACGGGATGCACATCTGTGCAGCCCTTGGGCGTGACCTGTATAATCTTTCTGTTCAGTTTTGCAGTGTAATTGTGTTATTTGATGACAATTACGCTATACCAGGTTCCTCTGTGAATGCTCAGAACATGGGCCACGTGATTACCAGGGTGCCATGTTCCCTGCTGCAACATGTATGTATAGATGTGAAGCATGTTACAGGGTTCAGACTCAGGACTGTCTCTAGCACAATGGCTGAAGATTTACACATCAAAGGGAATGCTAATGCCCTCCCCTGCTCAGGTAGAAGTGAAGAGAATCTCACAACAGGATAGTGAGGGGAGGGGCTGTGAGCAGTTTGTTAAAACAAAGACACAGAGACTGTGAGAGAGGAGAAGCTGCAGGCTTTCAGCCTGAGAAGACACCATCCTGCAACCAACTTCAAGCAAGATCGGGGCCCTGCCTAAGAACAGGCAGAGAATGGCTGCAAAACATCAGACAGCCGAACACCATGCACATAATCTTGGACACTGAGGTTAGTTTAGGTGAAGATGTTAGAGTAGTATGCGGTTTATACCTTTTATTTGATAGTGGTCACTCCTGACTCATTTGTAACATGTTGCTGCCTTGATTGGCCATATTCTCACTTGAAATCAGACTCTGATCAATAAACTAGTAGTTGTTTTACCTAAAGCTGTGTGGTCTTTAGAGGGTGTGGATGTGGGAGGCTGGGCACAATCCACTTCTTTGTTAAGTGGACGAACTGGAGACTAAGGTGATTGGGAGTGGGTCCCAATCCCTGTAAGGCAGTGGCTCCCAGTGTAGTGTCTGGGGCTGGGTGTGCTTGCTTGGGAACCAACGCCTGTGTGGCTAGTGGATTTACACCCACTGCCTGGGACCAATTACACGCTGGTGGCTGGTGTGGACTGACTCAGGAGTGAGCGGTCACCCAGCAGAGCGGGGTAAATTGGGGTTCAGGAGTGGGGTTCAAGCGGTCATAGTAGCACACCAGACTGGATTTGGGGAGCAGCCTGTCACACTTGGAAAATGGAATTGGGAGTATGCTTATAACATTTTCAAATTACACCAAATTGGGAGGAATTACAAACACTCTGGAGGACAGGATTAGCGTTCAAAATTACCTGGACTAATTGGAGAATTGGTCTGAAACCAACAAGACAAAATTCAACAAAGACGAGTGCAAAATACTTCTTTTAGGAAGGTAAAAATCAAATGCACCAATACAATCTGGGGAACAAGTATCTAGGCAGTAGTATTGCAGAAAAATATCTGGAGGTTATAGTGGATCACAAATTCATATGAGGCAACAGTGTGATGTAGTTGCAAAAAAAGCTAATAACATTCTGGGATATATTAACAGGAGTGTTGTATTGAAGACATGGGAGGTAATTATTCCACTTTATTTGGTACTCATTATTTGGTGAGGCCTCAGATGGAGTACTGTGTGGACAGACCCACTGACAGCAATTCTGGTACCCAATAGAGCTGTTTCTAGAGTTATGAGGCACCTTGCTATCACCTGCCCTGAGCATGAGGAAACTTTGTTTCTGCCTGCCATGGATCAGCGATCTGACTTTACCAGTTGTGGTCAAAACAAACTTTCTTATGTTGGCCTCTCAGTCCCCCTTCTCATTTTACGGGTTAGAGAGACAGGGTGGGTGAGGCAATATCTTGTATTGGTGCAATTTCTGTTGGTGAGAGAGACAAGCTTTTGAGCTTACACAGAGCTCATCTTCAGGTCTGGGGAACGTGAACACTCCTCCAAGCCTTTAACTCTTAACCCTTAGCTCCAAAACTGGAAGGGTATTAACAGGCCATTTCACCTTGAATGGTCCCTTGAAATATGTATTAACTATTTATACTAAATAATCTGTTTGAATTTGGTATTTAGCACTGGCACTTTGGCTATGTCTACACAAGAAAAAGTTAGGTCAACTTTGTTAAGTCGACTTACTAAGGTTGACTTTAAGTCAACTTAAAGTCGACCTTATTAAGTCAACTTAACTAAGTGGACTCAGTCAACTTAACTTTAATTTTAGTCCACTTTGTTAAGTCGACCTAACCACCCTTAAGTCGATTTAATAAAGTCAACTTAAGGGTTACTCTATGCCCTTAAGTCGACTTAAGGAGTCAACTTAAGGGTTAAGTCGACCTAATGGGTGGTTCTTATTAAGTCAACTTAAGCTTTCATTAAATCGTCTTAAGGAATTTCTTAAGTCGGCTTAATGAAAGCCTCCTTAAGTCAACCTAAATTGCTAGTGTAGACATAGCCTTTGAGGGTATGTCTACACTGCAATGTAAGGCTAGGGTTAGTGCGACTTGAGTCAGCTAACCCATGTCAGGGAACCCTAGGCTTGAGCATCTACATTGCATTTTAATTGCAGGTTAAGAATATTCTGACCTGTGTCCAAACATAGGGCTCTTGCATCCACACTGTAGTGTGTAACCTGAGTCAAAATAACCACATCCCAGAATACTTAGTTCTCCCCACCCCCCACCAAATGTCACTTTTATAGCTCTAGGAACACAGTGGGAAAACTCAACTGCCCTCCTTGCACATTTCAGAAACTTTGAACTGTCCCTCAACCTGCCAAGCAGTCATTTTGTTCAGTGCCAGCTCCCAGAGCCAGCAACATAGAGGAGGAACGTTTTGATAAACTTCTCTTGTTTATGCTTTCACTTCTGTATCAGGAAATTGGCAGAGTATCTGCAAGGTGCCCATGGACATTTCAGCAGTATTTCCTGTCCCATCAAAGGTAAATGATGGATTTCCTGATGGATCTTCAGGAAAAGGACGAAGCAGGGGAGGAAGAGTACCCTAGCATCACAGACTCTCACTGGCAGATGCTGCTCACTATAACTGGCATAGCTGCTGATGCCCCCTATAAAGACCCCACCTCTGGCTCAGGATCACAAGCACAAACTGTTGGGACCACATCATCATCATGCAGACCTGGGATGACCAGCAGTGGGTCCAGAACTTTCACATGACAAAAGCAACATTTCGGGAGCTCTGTGAGGAGCTTGCCCCCACCCTCCAGTGTAAAGAGACGCACATAAGGTCCAGGGCTAGATTAATGAGCCCAGGAGCCTGGACAGCCCCGCCTGGGACCACAACCCCCCACTGTGGGAGCCAGCACCCCCCTCGCTGCAGGGGGCCCTGGGGGCAAGGGTGCTTACACCACAGCCCTGCTCTGGCCAGTCTGCCCAGGGTGCGGGAGCTGCCTGGCATGCAGCATGGCAGTTCCCCAGGGCCATGGACCCTGGAGAGCTGCACCAGGCTGGAGTGGAGGCCACACCTGTTGGCCCCGCCCCCCGGACAGGACGGAAGCACACAGCCCAGCCTTTGGCACCAGGCCCCACCCCTGTCCCCACAGCACCAGCAGGGCAGGAGCAGTCTCAGCACTCCTGCCCTGCCAGCACTGAGCAGGACAGGGGTGCCAGATTATCAAAGGAGTTTTAGGGGCTAGAGCCCAGGGCCCCCCTTTTGGCTGAGGCCCAGGGTTTAAGCCCTTTTAGCCCCTGCAATAATCTGGCCCTGATGAGGTCACTCTTGCCAGACCAGAAGAGGGTTTCTATCAGTGTCTGGAAGCTGCCTACACCAGACTACTCTAGGCTGATAGTCAAAGAGTTTGGCATTGAAAAGACAACTGTGGGTAAAATGGTAGCACAGGAAACTAAGGCAAACAGGCTTTACTCTAAGATGGCAGGTATTAAAGATATTCCAAAGATGACTGCCAGCTTTGAGAGAATGGGGTTTCCTAACTCTGAGGCTATGCTATTGATGGGACTCATGTGCCCATAGTTTGCCCTCCTCAAGGAGCACAAGAGTACATAAACTGCAAGGGGTACTATTCTATTTTTATGCAGGCACCAGTGGGCCACAGAGGCAAACATACGAATGTCAATGTAGGCTGTTCAGGAAAAGTTCAAAATCCCAGAGATTTTGCCACTCAGGAGTCTATGTTCATGGACAGGCTGGGACTCTATTCCCACCAAGTGACATTGACATAAATGATGTTACTGTCCCCACTAATATTTTAAGGGACTCCACATGCCTTCTTTTAACCTTACCTTCTTTTTAACTTAGCATATCCTGACACACTCTCAGCAGATGTAGAATGGTTGTAGAATGTCCTTTTGGCAGATTAAAATAACGTTGGAGATTTATGTGAATCCATTTGGGTACCAGTGTAATCAATGTTGTCCAGTTACTGTGGTTCCTGTGTTCTTCACAACCTTTGTGAACCCAGAGATGAGCCATTTTCCTCCTGGATGGACCTATGACAGCGAGGGGACACTGGATTGGTACCAGCAGAAAGTGCAGCTACCATTACAGAAGCTGGTTGCACCTGGGCAGCAGAAGTAAGGGTTGCTTTGTGTGCTCACATAATGGACTTGTACAGCCCAATGGAAACGGGGGGATGGTACCTATACGAATGTGCTTTTGTGGGAAAACTGGCTCATTTGAGGAAAAGGAGAGTGCTTAGCAGTGGGGTGGTCATGATAGCCATTTGAAGTAAACTAGAATAACATGATGAACGATGAAAAATTAATTTATTTGTAACTGGAGAGTGGGGACAGATGGAATTCACCAAAAATTGAAAGGCTGTACTGAGGTAAGTAGAGGAATACTGTTTGCTTTGTAATACTTAAAATGATTCCTTAACATGTTTGAAGCTTTATTGTCACAGATCATGCTTGTATGATGGATACACTGACAGCAATACATTTTCCTGAAAACATAACCATCTAGATTTGTGATTTTAAAACAGTAGAGCACTTATATAGTCAAAACCACACACGCAAAAAGAAAGAGCAGGAAATAGTTAATACACAACCCAATCCCCTATCATTGCACATCCCCTGGCCCCAAGTCCTCCTTCCATTTTGTACATGTTTAGCCCTCATGTGATGGTGAGAGAAAGGGCTGTGATGTCCTCAGGAGGGAGAAAGAAGAAGGAAGGCAACATGATATTTAATTGCCCAGCCATTCATGAGTCCTGAATGTGTGGGCCACCTGGACATGGAGTTTTCCAAGTTTACTTGGCTGAGGGTATGTTGCTGGGGCATCATGGTATGGGAGAGGCAGCCGGGCCCAGTGCTCTTCCAGTCATTATAGACTGGCATTGCTGGAACAGTTCTCTCTGTTGAGTTCTGCTCTCCCTCCTTTGCAAGTGCCAACTTCCTCCACTGAAACGCTCTCCTGCCCCTGGGTGGTGAGCCTCAGCCTCTCTGCCTGACTGTCAAAATTCCATTGTTCTAGTTTTTCATCCCTCGTCTTCTGTTTCTGGACTTGCTGGTTTCCTCTCTCAAGAACATCGACCGTAACTTCATCACAGAAATATTTCCTTCGGGCATGGTCCAGGAGGATATGTTGGGCCAGGGATGGATTATCTGAAGACCAGCAGGCAGAATAGGTTGAGGATCCTGAAACAGGAGAAGAAACAGAGGGCTATTGTTTAAAGTAGCTCGGTGGAGGAGGACAGAATTAATAACTGTGAACTCTCAAGAACATAAAATGTAATCGTTCTAAAGTACCTACACATATTGTGAAGGGAAGGTTTCAGTCCTCACACTGTCTCTTGACACAGCCTCCTTAATCGTAGTTGCAGATGTGCAGAGGCAATGGGAAGTTTACAATTAAAACCTTTATTCCACATCATAAACATTTCGTAATTAAATGCCACATGGGGTGGAACTTTGGTGTTGATTGCTCCCTCACTGTAAAAGACTTTTTCTGTCATTTCAGGCCTTTCATATTTTGGAAGTCGTACTAGTTCTCGTGGTACCCTATTGGCAGAGGGAGATGTAATCCCAAGTTGCTGGAGGGAAAGCTGCAGTGTATGCAGCAGAAGTATTCAAATGAATAGTGACAGAACTATCTAGCTGGTGTTCCTGCTTCAGGAAAAGTTTGCAACTACCAGCAGCCAGGATTGGGTCAAAGTCCATGAGGAAATTAACATTATGCTCTGTGCGCTCACACATGCTTTTCCCTGTTGTTGCTGTATAAAAAACTCTCAGAAATCTGCAACTTTACTCCACCCCTGCATTTGCATATAACCAGATAGCCTAAGGCTGCTCAAATGAGTTGCTCTGCTCCATTTCTTATAGCAAAAGGAACTGAAATGTCCATTAAAATGCATCGAGCCTGCCGCAGACATGAAGCACAAGCAACTGCATGTAAACTGACATGGTGGTACCTGATATGTTATTTTTAAAGCGAATATAGAGCTCTGGAAAGATGTTGGGCTGACAGATCTGCAGGAGATCATCCTCTGGTTTGTTGACAGAAGGACAATGGGGACAGCAGGGAATAATTTTTCTTTAACTCCACATCCAGCAGCCTGCAAGCCTAATCCGCAGAGGTCACTTTCATAGGTGAAAAGGTGGTTCAAGGTACATCTGTACTGAAAAACAAATGACATCAGAGAGTTTCAGAGCCAGGTCAATGAACTTGGGTTCACAGGGCTTGTGCTACAGGGCTAAAAATAGCAATGTAGGTATCTAGACTCAGGCTGGACACTGAGCTCCAAGGCCCACTCCCCTCACTGGATTTCAGAGTCCAGGTTCCAACCAGATGCTGAATATCTACACTACTATTTTTAGCTCTGTAGCACAAGTTCTGAGACTCGCTGCTGCAGTTCTTTTTCTTTATTTCTTTGTTTTGCATCATAGATGTACTTTCAGCCTCCAAATTCAGTCCTCTGACGAAGTGGGTTATAGCCCATGAAAGCTTATGCTGAAGAAAATCTGTTAGTCTATAAGGTGCCAGAGGAATCTCGTTGTTTTTTGCTGAACACAGACTAACATGGCTACTCCTCTGGAAATGTTTAAAATCATGTCCCCTGGGTGTGATTCAGCTATGACCAGTCAGCATGATTTTAATCATGACCATCCTTGTATGAACTAAGTGTTCAGCATTGTGTTAGATAATGCAGAGGTTTCAGAAGCACATAAATGACTTGGGAACCTGAGTCCTACTGAAAGTGCTTCTGATAATATTACCTGGGTTGTCATTTCCCAGTATAGACAAGACTCACATTGTCAGTTTCCTTCTGTGGTATAGACATGAGCATACTAGGAAATGGACTGAAACCACACACTTATTTCACACAGGGCTATAAACAGCCAGTAGATGGTAGCAACTGTCGGTCACTACCAACCTGAGCTATATTCACACTATCATAGACTCAAAAAGCTACACATCTCATGCTCAGTGCGTGAGTTACTCAGTCCCTCCTAAAAATAGAAATGCTATCATGACTCTGCAATAGCTAATTACAATCAATAGCTGAAAAGTTAATCAGGAACAACAGTAGCCTATATATAGAGATGATGTTTAATACCTATGCTGTCCATTCAAGGAAATGTTCAGCTGAAAAAGTGATGTTCTGGAAAAACTGGATCTGACAAGGTGGGGTGTGGAATGGTGGTTGCCTAAAGAATGACAAAATGAACAGAGAGACTTGTTTGTCCATCTGATTCTGTCGCTAGTATTAGTGGAGACTATATGATCGGACAATGCAAGGACTGTTACATGTGTGTAAAAGCTTTTTGGAATCAGAGCCTACAGTCCTGTGCTTAAGAAATGCTGTTAAATGATGTAAAAGTTATAAATAAGGCAGCCATTATAATAGGAAAAATGTATGAAAGAAGAAAATACCATACTATGAGAAGTAATAATGCAAACTATTCTTATTTGGGGAATAGTTTTCAGATCATCATAACCATTACTGACAGAAAATTATTAGCATGAAATTACAGGATGTGTGTTTTAAAAGGAATTTGTAAATGTAACCACATCACTTCTGCATAAATTAAAATATTTTAATAGAAAGCACTTGCTACATAGTTGAAAAAATGCTAATCGAGGCAAATGTGCTCTGAACATGAGCATTTACCACAGGCAAAATGCTTGCCTGCAATGGCAGCTTGCATGATGAAAAGCAAGGTGCTGAGCCTGCCAGTGTCTTTCTACTCTGAAACTGACTTTTAAAGAATGGCACGTAAGCTATGTCCACACTTGTAAAGTTAAGTCGACTCTGTTAAATCAACTTAACAAGGTCGACTTTAAGTTGACTTAAAGTCAACCTTGTTAAGTCAACTTAACAGTAGACATAGCTATCCACACTAGCTTTGAGTTGACTTAATAAGGTCGACTTAGCGCTATTCCCCATCCACACTGGCTTTAAGTAGACTTAAGAAGTCTACTTAAGGCTTAAGTCGACCGTCAGAGGTGGTGTTATTAAGTCGACTTAAGCTGTTATTAAGTCGACTTAAGGAAGTGCTTAAGTTGATATAATAAAAGCCCAGTGTGGACGCAGCTTTGTGTAGGTCAACTTAAGTGTCCTTAAGTTGACCTAAGTTGCCAGTGTAGATGCACCCCTAGGGCTCAACATTTATTGTGTGTCTTTGATTTCCAAGCAAAATTTGCTAAGTTTACAAGCGTAAAGGGTTGGGTTTTTTGTTGGTTGGTTTTGGTTTTTTTCTTATAGTAACTGCCATTCCTGAAAACTCAGATTGGGATCTTTAAGTCAAGTTGTGCTCTTTCTGGCTCTTTTATCATCACTCATAATAAATATCCTGCAGCCCATAAGTTGTTTTCAGTTACATCTGTTCATCCTTATTGTCTTCAGCAACACCTGTGCAAGACTTTCTCTGGGATACACATATGTAAATGAGGGTATAATCTGAAGACAATAGGATTGCACAGGTGGCCTGGCAAATGGATTTTATTCAAGATTCTGATGATGATACAAATGGAAGAAGAGAATTCCAGTCAATCTTCCAGGCAGGGCTCTGCAGAGCAGACAGGTACTTTTTTTCAGAAAAGCTACATATGTGACCCTGACTATACATATAGAAGATGCCCATTTTTACATAAACATTTTTTAAACACAAATGAACCTTGAGTAGATTAACTCATTCATTATTTTTATTTAACATTTATTATTTTATAGCTCTGTCAATGCTTAATGGGATATACATATATGTCCTTGCCCTGAAGAGTTTACAGTCTATAATATGAAATATAGCAGACAGAATACACTGGAAAATTGAAAGTTGAGATGTGAAAGAACTAAAGGATCTCCTTAAATACTCTCAGCTGGGAATTTTCCTAACTACTGTTGAATCATCTATGAGACTTTTATAATCATTTATGATAAGTAATAAAAGGCAGACCTCAGATCCCACGTTTTAGAAATTGGCTTTGATTTTGCATGTGTAATTTAAAACAATGACAGTTGCCTCTGCAACTACCTGTTTGTACTCACAGTTATTTAAATGTTTAGCAATACTGCGCCCACAATTAACTGAGCATAAAAATGTGCCTGCAGTTTTCCACAGAAGCAAAATTGTATCTACAAAATGAAATGCCCATTTGAAACTGAATCAAAATCAGTGTTTCTATTATCGTTTTTTATCTAAAGGAATTGTAAGCCCTATCCACACTACCAGTTTAAAAACTGGGTGACATGTTTTGCATGCAAAGAACACATTTTTGTTATTGTCCCATAAGCAAATTCCATAATGATATCTAAACGCCTCTGTAAGTGTAATCTTGAATGTAGTTCTGAGAAACACAGCCACCCTGGGAAGCACGTTGATTTCGTGGAAAAAGTTGTCAGTGCTCTGATAACAGCAAAATTGTTCTATCTGACTGCAGTCTCACTAATTCAGTACATCCAGAATCAGCAGCACCGGCACTTTAACTATGCAAATGAAGAGATATACTGCAGGTCTGAGAATTAGGCTTTTAAGCATGTCCAATGGGGACTAGATAATTTCCAAGAGACTGAGCAGACTCACACTGAGCTAAGAGTTCATATAGTTAATAAAAGCTCTTAGCCTTCTGTCTAAACAAAGCTGGTAATTTGAGTTTTTAATAACCATTACAATTAACTTCTGATAGCTTCTCAGTGGTCTCCGTAAGATGAATTGGTTGTCTGAGTAGAGTTCTTATTGGTTAGGTACCTCATCACAAAATTCCTATCACAGATGACACACTTTTGGGGATTCTCAGCAGAGACGTTAACAACTGAATTGATTGAAGACTAAATAGTTCCATAAAACTGGTTCCCTGCAGGCCATAGTAGCAACAAAATGAAATAAAGCAGCATGAAAGCAGAGGCGAGGGCAATGTTGAAGATCTTGTACTGATGGCTATTCAGGCTATTGTCATCTGGAAGATAAAGAGAATTCTTCTGTCCCCTTAGTTATCAAATTGATACTTTTCATCCGATCTAATTACTTAAAACAAGTTTCTGCAATGTCAGCTACAACAACCTTCTTCCAAAGTCTACAGTTTTTCAATACAGAAAATAACCTTCCTTAAAATTTTCATTTATTTTTCTGATGAGGTGAAATTGTGGCATTCCTGGAAACAGTGAAAATTTGCAAACTGCCCCATAGTAACAAATCTATCTGATCCTTCCCTCTCATTGTAAGATTTTACTGTTACTGATATCTAGTTGCCAAGGTAGTTTCTTTATTATGTATACGAAGAAGGATATGTTCTGTTTTGTAAAGGACAGAGACTGTATTATAGGAACTGGATGCAGCTAAACAACTATGCTGTCTTTTAAGGTACCTTTATGTAAACAACAAAAATAAGATGAAAAATATACCTGCACTGGATCAGCTATATTTAAAGCAAGCTTTTTTTTCATTCCTTCTCTCCACTATTATATTATCCTCTACTGTCCCAGCCATCATCACAGATTTCTATTCTCAAAAGTCATCATCTACTGCATAATTTTATTCTAACTTCCAGCTGGCTGAGCAAATATATTTTAGTTTATCTTAAATCTAATCATTATTTTCCTTCCCATTCAGCAGATTTACTCTCTTACACAAAGATTCACAGTACAAAAAAATGTGTAGGTCTTTGCAGAGGGGTTTGGTTTCTTTAAGTGCCTAACTCAGGTTTAATTCCATTAAAGGGATGTAACTGAACAATTTGTGTTCTTTATCTGGCAAGTCAAACTCATTCCCATTATTTCCAAAAACTTGACCATAAATGTATCAAACTGACCATGATCATCAAAAGGGAATGATTTCCTATATGAGTTTCACTAATTCCTGAAAGCTTCTTCTCCACATAAGAATGCATATGTGTACACAGGGACAGCTTTATGATGATAAAGCCATTGGTTCAGCTTACCTATGTTGATTAACCCCAGCTGTATTCCTGGCCCATAAATTCAAATAATTCACGTTCAATCCTCTGAAAATTCCAGTGACACAGGGACCTCTAATAGAACATAATAATGCTGGCATGCCTGCTCTGAATTATAATGTAATAACAGTCACAGACTGAGCTCTGTTATAAAGTAACCAGTAAACCCCCGATTCTCTAAAGAATCGCAAATTGAAGAATGGTAATCACACGCAGGGGCGTTGCTGGATAGAAAAAAGATCCGGGGCTGTGGCCCTCCAGCCCACTCCCTGCTAGCTTCCGCCCCCCAGCTAGGCCACACCCCCAGCCCCCACCCCCACCCAGTCCCCCCACCACGACCCAGCCCCCACCAAGTCTCCTTGTCCCCATGCCCCCTTCGCCTCTCCCCAGGCCTCTAACTCCATCCATCCCTCCCCAGCCCCCCATCCTGACCCCTTGCTTGATGGACTCGCAAGTCCGGACCCCTCCATTCCCACCCCCGGTCTCCGCGTTCCCCCCTTACCTTAACCCCTGATACAAAGGCTCTGGACCGGCCTGCGGCGGCGGAGCAGGACAGCCGGATCAGGCCATGCTGCCGGCCGCCACGCTCTGCTCCTGCCACCGCCGCACGCCGGCCCCTCGGGCCTGATCCTGCCCCTCTGCCACTGCACGCCAGCCCCTCGGGCCTGATTCTGCCCCTATTCCGCTGCACGCCGGCCCCTCGGGCCTGATTCTGCCCCACTGCACACCGGCCCCTCAGGCCTGATTCTGCCCCACTGCACACCGGCCCCTCGGGCCTGATTCTGCCCCTCTGCTCCCACTGCCGTATGCCGGTCCCTTAGGCCTGATCCTGCCCCTCTGCCACCACCATCACGGGCAGGCAGCATGGCCAGATCAGGCCTGGGGCCCCTTTCCCGGCTCCTCTGTCCCCCTGTCCCGTGTTCCTTTCCCGGCTCCTCTGTCTTCCTGACCCGTGCTCCTTTCCTGGCTCCTCAATCCCCCTGCCCCGTGCTCCTTTCCCGGCTCCTCTGTCCCTTTCCCAGCCCCACTGCCCGCCACCTCCTCCTCCTCCCAGCCCCCTTACCTGGCCGGAGGCTCGGAGCTGCAGGGACGGCCGGCAGAGCCGCTTCTGGGCCAGGCCGCTCCCACCCTGAGCACGCTCTGTCTGAGCATGCTCAGGGCGGGAGATTTGAATCTCCCCAGCCTGGCCGCAGCAGGAGTCTGAGGCTTTGCTGGGGCCCCATGGCGGAACGCAGCGTTCCGCCTGGGTGCGCATGTGCCTGCTGGGGAAAATAGATCCGGGGCTCAGGATTTTCTACCCAGGGCTGGCGCCCTGCCAGCCCGACGGCAACAACGCCTCTGATCACGCGCGAGCTATCTAATCCACAGGCTTATGCACGGCATGGACATGGATTCAGCTGCTGCGCGCGCACAGCTGTGTCAGTTATATGCGCGCGCAGGAGCTGCGTCCACGTCCCGCCGTCCATATATACAACTGTGGTTTAGTTATATAGATAACAGGCTTGTATGCCAGCTCCTCAGCAGGCTGCAGTCAGTGGAATTATGCTGATTTACACAAGATAGGAATCTGGTTTTTCTTTGCATCCTAATCCTAGATGCTGTTTAGCAGTGCACTCAGCCTCAGTGGTTGATGTTGATGTGTATTAGCATAATACAAGAAACATGCTCAGTGGCTTTCTTAAAAAGATGGGATCCTGTTATTTTGTCTTTCTTCGGAACCACTCTCACAGTGAGAAGCCCCAGTCCTCCTGCAAATTTCAGTCCCTGGGTAAAATCCTCTTCTAATTGGCTCCTTTCCCCCCTCTCTGCATGCTCTCCCAGCTTCTCTCAGATTCAGAAAGGAGATTGTATAGAGCAGAGCAGCTGACGCCAAACTCACAGGAGGGGAGGGACAAAGAGCAGTGCACCTTTGCACCCTCCTGTTTCCTCCCCTCCAGTGAAAAAGGGGTCAATGTGTTCTCTATTTCTCTCTTCTCCATCCCATCAACACTAGTTTTGGCAATGGGGAGAGGGAGATGAAGAATCCCTTGAGCTGCTTTTCCCCTCAAGACCTGGACAGAGGAAGAAGAAGATTCCATTGAAACTGTCCCTCCTTCTCCCCCTCTCCACAGCCCCGGGGTGAGCAGGGGATGAAGAACCCCAGAAGCAGAAGAAGAAGAAGAAGAAGAAGAAGAGAGGCTGGGAGGAAAAATGGATGGACATGGTGGGAGGGGTGGTTGTTGAGGAGGAAAGGCAGAGGTGGGGACAGAACTGATGGAGAGACTGGTGGGAGAGGCAGACATTGGGGCTAGGGTGCACAATTAATTGCTGTGGGGATGGGTTGGGACACAAAAGTGGGTTAGAATTCTGGGTTTGAGGGAAAGGCTCCATGTGCCGTCAGAGAGACAGTGAGAGTTCCTGAACTGGAGACCAGAATCACCTTACTTTATGAATTTGGGGGTGCCGGCCCACTAATTGTCACCCATAGTTAATGGGGATGGGGCAAGGGAGGTCAACATTCCAAAGAGAGGCCAAAAAAATACAGTACAATCTCTGTAAAAAAAAATCATTTTGGAGGATTTTGAAGAGGTTGATTGACCACTCATGATTTTTGATCTCTTGGGGTTAGCAATACTGATAAAAGATTACACACAGGCTCAGGCTGACATATCATGACATACTAATGGGGTGACAACAAGCAGCCCTTTGTTGGCTCCCATCATATGGCCAATTTGAGCCCACAGATTGCGTCTCTGTGGCCTGCAGCTAAGAGAAGACTCCTCAAGCAGATCTAATCTGCTAAAAATATCAAGCACAATTGCTAAAATACCTTTCCTCATCATGTCTAAAATCTCTGTAGCCAGCCAGTGCTTTATTAGCTATAATTCATTCACTACCAAATGGATTCTGAACATTTTTTATCCTTTATTGTCATTCATCATGATGTCTAAAATCACAGAATACAGATTCCTTCAGCTGATTCAAGCTTCTCAACAGCAACTTTTTCAAAAGGCCTCCGTAAAGAGGGTAAAGACCAGAACCTAACCACGGCCACTAGTGGGTTAAAAGGTAGGGGGGTTGCCCCAGATGCAACTAATTTCTGGGCCATTCAGAGCTGGGATAAGAAGGTTGTGAATCAGCTAGAATGGGTGGCAGCCAGAGAGAATTACCAAGAGGAAATTCTTCAAGGAGCAGACTGGCCAGAAGCCATGTAACTAGGAGCTGTATTTCTAGAAAGACAGAAAGAACTTAAGAGTTATGTCCCAGGAAAGGTGCCTGTGGGCAGGCAAACTTAGGAAGCACCAAGAAACTATAAGGAACAGATTCTAACTGCTTAAAAAAGGGTCCCTGGGCTGGAACCCAGATGGGAGGGCAGGTCTGGACTCCCCTAGCAACCCCAGATAAGGTGATGGGAAAGACATCCTAAAGAAGAGGAGGCAAGGACTAAAAAGCCCACATTGGAGCATATGGCTCTATACAGAGTCACTGACTCTTGTCCTGTGGGCTTCTTTATTACCCCATAAAGGGTAGGATTATAAATGATCTGACTGCAGTTATGAGAAGAGGCCAGCCATCGCAGAGTCAAACAACTATCTAGTGAAGAAGCATGAGAAGGCATAACTGCAATACCACACCCACCTGTGAGGGATGTACTGTCTGGACAGAGACCTCTGACGGCCTCCAGAATCTGTGGAAGCAATATTTGAATACACACATCCATTTCAGTCATATGCAAAGCATATGTTTGTACAGACAAATAAGATAACTATCCAGCTGAGAATTAGTGCTGTAATCTTAACTAAAACACCAAATCTTACATCCCAAGTTTTGGGGAAGTGATTTTTCTGGATCCAAATTTCACTGCACTTCCTTGGGGGAATAAACCAAAACCTTGGAATAAAGCACCCTCAAATGTTGGAACTATTTGGATCTGAAACTTTAGAGTTCAGGCCTCTCTAAAATAACTTCTTGATTTGCATGTGCAAATGTGGGTCATGTGCATGCAAATAGATAGGTATCTAATCTGAATCTATAAGGTTTGGAAACTCTTTGAAACACTGATTTTTTTTTCCTCTGTAGTTGAGAAGAAATAAAATTATGTCAGTCAAGGCTGTTAGAAGTCTTTCCCTTCATATCATCCCTAAAGATTTAGGTGAAAGCATATACAACATTATTTATTTACTAAGTTCCTTGAAGGATTGAAGCCATCTTTCATAACACACATTGGAAATTTGCCTGCTAGTTGATTTTTGGAATTGTTTAAACACACTGAACTCAGGGTCAGAGTGGTATTGCTCTATTCAGTTTTTCCAGAATTCAAGTTCCACACATATTCCAGAATTCTGGATGTTTCTATTAAAATGATGAGCAATGAAACATTAACAAAGTTGATGCTTTATGTGTCACCATCAGGTTTCAGAGTTAACACCGTGAACAACGTAGTTCACCCCCTTCCCTGAGGTCTTTTGTTACTGAGCCAGATCCCCAGCCATGATACAGTCTCCTTTGTGCCTCAGCAGCAATGCAAAAGGAACTCAAAATTGCTTTCACTCCACTGCTCCCAGGAGTGCCATTTAGGTAGGGCAGGCTATGGCATTTCTCCTATTCTGATTTTTGTAGCAACAGCTGGGAGCAATGTTCCTTGCTCATCTCCAATCCTCCCTGCTCCACAGGCCTAGTCTGTGCTTAACCAATAAGAAAGCAGAGGTGTAACAGAGCCAGTAGCAGGCCTGAGACCCTCTGCAGCACTTTTTCAATCTTGAAACAAACAAGCTCAGCTGGGAGGAAGCAAGGCAAGCTCTCAACAGGCTCCGTGCTTTGCTTAGTCTGAAGATGCTGCAGATTTTATCATGATCTGCCCCCCACCTGCACAAGCTGACAGGAGCAAGCTCCTTATAACACCAGTAGACACAAGGCTGCCGCCCCAGGCACACTCAGGTAATAATTATCCTCACAGACAACCCAGCTTTGGAAGTTTCAGGCTGTGAATCCAGCCCTGAAGAAGGACCACCTGGAATCTTTCCCTGTTGTAAAGAAATAAGCGAGTGCTGTCACACCACAAATATTGTCTAAATTATACTTAAAACTTTCCCATTTTTTTCAATGCTCTGATTTTTTAGTGAATGACAGTACCCCCGTGAGACCATTTATTCTACTATTTAATCCCACTTGAAACAATCTTTCCTTTACCTACAGTGGGCTTTGGGTGGGTCAGGTTACCAAGTAGGCCCACATAGACTGTTACATACAAATGCTGTGAATGTCTTAATCTTGCCAAATCTCTCCAGAGTAGAGATGTAGCCGGGGTGGGCCCGTGTGGGCAGGGGCTCACCCACTTGGACATTAGGCCCATATATTGCAGCACCCTACCCTGCAGCCGCAGGAACTTTGCTGCCGTAGCTGCAGGGCCACCCAGCAGCTGATGACCACAGCCATGAGTGAAGAAGAGGCCAGAGGCAGTGGCCACAGCCGCCAGATGGCTCTTGAGCCATGGCAGCTAAGTTTGCACTGATGCAGTGGGTGGGCTTCATCACGCCACCTTTCCCTCTCCCTTCTCTCAAAGCTCCACTTGCTAATTAACAAGAGGAGCTGGAACACAGGCATTCTGACTAGACTTGTTACCTAGAAATTGGAGTGTCTCGGGGCAGTTTCCAATCGCATGACCGGAAGCTGCCCTGGGCTGTGCCCACCCTGCAGTTTCTGGGGCCCAGTCGGAAACCAAAAGCTGACTATGCCCCTGCCCCAGAGTTGCACTTTTCTAGGACCTTTTCCCCAGAATATCTTCTGAGGAATTGCTAGTCCTTCGTATGTGCAAATAAAAGCTACTATGGCCCTCAAGCCACCATTTTGTAGCTGTGTATCTGCTATGTTGTATGTCCATCTTTTCAGGATGGTAAATACTCTTTGTTTCTCTTGTATATTTGCTCTTTAATATTTCTGAGGTGGCTGAGTCTCATAAACATAAATTTCCTTACAGCTACACACTAGAAACCACCTTCCAACTTAATCCTTTTTATTTATCATAATTATTTGTATAAAACCTTCAGTGCCCATAAACCCAAGCCAATCTAAACAGTTTGCAAGATTTGGCAGCCAAAATTTGTTCATTATAGATCCATGCTGCTAACTTCCATTATTTAATTACACACTAGGTAGTGATTTTAGTTTTTCTTAAGTGTGGTAACTCAGCTACTTTTGAGTCGTCTCTAATTTATTCCCCTCATTTATTTAATTAATGTACCTACTGTCTCTCTAATACTACTTCCCCCTTGACAAACTTTTAAATGTTCATCTTAACCCCTGTAGTTTAATATCAACTCATTTGTGTTAGGTGGTGAAAAATCAAGTTACAATACATAATTTGAAAATATCTTCATGCTAGATTACTAAACTGTCCAGAAGTATCATGCCCAAGAATAATCTAAAGATCATGCAGCTACTGTGCCGGCCCTATATATAATGGTATAATGGAAACCACTTCATGCTAGGGTAGGAAGGGGGCTGCACCCCCTGCACCATTAGTTCCAGCACCTATAACTCATTTTTTAAAAAAATTAAGAAAAAAGTTATAAAACCGTAGCCTGCAAAAAAAGATTCCAAAATCTTTTAAAAGACTATGTATTGACTGAAAATAGTTCTTAGACCAAGACTCTTGTGCAGTGTTTGCAATCCAAACACTGGACCACTTACAAGAAACTGAAAGTGAAATGAATTAAAAGTTGTAGAACTGATTTTTTCATTGTCTACACTTAGAGAAGTGCAGAATATAAAGCACCTAAGGAGGTACCAATTACTGTACATTAATTTTTAAAAATTCTTTCTTTTATAGTGGCCTAAATCAGTGTTGTCTTTATCTGGCTACTCAGATTTGGTACTGGGAATATTTTGTTATGTTATCCCGATTGTTCTAAATTTACAAATAAACTTAAAACATGACTTTAATTGGTGTTTATTTTTTTCTTTATACAGCAAATAAGATACAATGCTGCTGTCACCTAAATTTCTAACTTCTTATTTGCAAAAGATCTAGAGTTTTCAGTTGCCTAAAAAGCCCTGAGAATCATGGTTAAAGTTGCCCCTTACCAACAAAATCTGAAATGGTACCCCTGATTATATCTCTCTATTCTGATCTACACTTATCAGAAAATTCAGCTGCAGTCATCAGAAATTATGCAAACTATGTAGATTAACTTGTGTAACTTACACTGACTTCCTAACATCTCCTCTGTGTGCTGCCTGCACTATGCTGCACCAACAGGAAATGCATACCCATTGATACAGTGCTCCTCATTTTTGGAGGTGGTTTTATTAGATCGACTTCTGGATCAACTGAGTTGGTCTTCACTTCTGCTCAATCAAACTGGATAAATCAATCTGACAGCAACTGCTGTCAGTGTAGACATAGCCTATGTAACAAATTTGCCTATCGTCCCCTGATCTCTTTGTTCCTATGTTACCTCCCCTTTTCCTGCCTTATTATGTCAGTCATCCTCTTTTTAAAACTGTAATTTGTGGAGGATAGGGGTAGTGTCTTGTGCCTGCAAAGTTCCTAGCACACTTTGGGAGCAATATATAGGAGTTTGTTTTGAATTATTGGTTATTTTCAGTCCAAAGAATCCAGTTTATATTTAAACAGTTTCTCCCTCTATGATATTTGCTTAATTTACTATTCAACTCACCTATGAATAGCTTCCACCAATGCCTGTAGACCCCATATTCTATGTACTAACTTATTCTTCTGTAAATCCCACTATCAAGTTAATTTAACTGTATGAAAGAAGTGCCTTTAGGGCATGAAACAAGTCTGCTTTTTAGCTAGATTGTCAATTTCTGCTTTATGAGGTTGATAGTTTTATTTCAATATTCTAGTACCCACAGGCTGTTCAATTTATTCTTGTACCTTTGATATTATAACTAGATTTGCTGTCATGGCACTAAGGACTTAAATGTCTACAGGGCCTTCTTTTGGGGAAATTTATCAATAAGAAAGGCCTCTTTTGGAAAATTCTTAGACTTTTCTAACTACAAAGCATTGTGACATGTTTATCTTAAGGCAGTATTGGACTGACGATTTTTCCTCTTTGATGAAATAATCTTGCTACCCTGCCATGCCAAACATCCTAATCTTCCACTTGCTCTTGTATATCTACTCTTAGATCAGCAGCACCAATAGAGAAGCAGCAGAAACAACTATTAATATTTATCAGGCTGGAGAAAGTTTCCTCTCACAGTGATGAAGACAAATGAAAATCTCCTGCTATCCTGGTCTGGCTCATTGATTTTTCTGACTGTGGATATTTAAGCATCTGTGTTGCCACGTTAGAAGCCTTGATTACATCTCCATCCATATACCCTTTGCATTTAATGTAGAATCTAACTTTTAAGCCTAGAAGGCAGAATTGAATCAGAGCATCAGCCAAACAATAGACATTTGTTGAAGCAGGGCTCTCACTACGCAGCCAGTTCTTTGCCTGGTGATTTCAGAGTGCTGGAATGGGACCGAAAAACAAAACATCTGATTGCCGTAGGCCTCGCATTCAGTCGCTCTGCAAATCTGCCTCAGTTTCTAGTTATTAGTCTATTTGAGTTCTCTCACACTGCCCAAAAATGGCTTTTTCTTGCCCTAGTGGGTAAAAAAAGCCATGATATAATCATGTTACAGAACCATGTTTTTAGGCTGAGCAGAATTAAAGCACTGTGTCCTAATAAGTTATGTACTTACAGATAGATGAGAGAAAGATATATGAATGCATCTGGGCCACAAATATGTTTTAAAAATGTGTTTTAAATATAGTCATTTGGCAATGTAAATGGGCTCATTAATGTACGTGACACATTTAATCACATTAAGTAGCGTTAGATCAAAGCCCAGAAAGAACTTATCTTAAAATGTTTTTTTTTAATTTTTTTTTTAATTTTCTCACCCTTTCTAACCTGTTTTCTATTTTGTTTTGTTTTTGAACCTTGACAGGTTTCTCGTATAATTAGGTTGTGTAGCATAGCAGTACTGTTGTTTCATATGCCACTCCATCAAAACCAGGGTGTATTCCCAAATGAGTGCTGCCCGTATGTTCCATTGGAATTATTTTTGCCAAGGAAAAGAAAGAGCAATGTTGGAGAGGAGGGTATTAGGAGCAGGACCTGGATTGTTTACATATTAGAACTTCAAGAAAGTGTTGCCATTCACCAATATTGAGTCAAATTCTGATTCCCAGTCTCAGCACAGTAGTCCACTGAAATCAGTATGACAACTGCAAGAGCAGAGAAGCCAGAATTAATTCTTTGAATGCAAACCTGACCAAGAGTATCTGATTGCCAAGTGCTTACCTTGCAATCTGTAACTATTACTACAGTAATATGACATTGACATTCCATTTTACTAGCTATGTGCAGTAAAGTAGAGTTTGGCCCTGTCCCAAAAGGCAAGAAGCAAAGCATTGTCATGGCTCAAAAACTGGATAGAAGATGCAAAGCAAAAAGTAGGATTAAATAGTCCCTTATAACCAGAGGCAGCCTTTGGCTATTGGGGACCCTAGGCAAAGGCCCATTGTGGGGCCCTCTATAGGCCCACAGGACCCTCCCACTCCCCATGGCCCTGGCTCACTGCCACTGCCCCCCACCCCTCTGCTGCTGGCCCCACCTTCCTGCCTCAGCTCCCTGCTGCTGGCCCTGGCCCTGGGGTCCAGCTCCTCCTCTGCTGCTGACTGAGGCAGATGTGGATTTGGGGGTAGGCAAAGCAGGAGACGGGGCCCCTTTCTGCACAGGGCCCTAGGAGTACACCTGCTCACCTACCCCAAAAGCCACCTCTGATTATAACCATGCTAAAAGATTAATAGTTCGATACCTCAAGCTTCTACATTAGATCCCATGATATTAATGATCTGGAAATGGGGTGTGGGGAGAGTGAGTTGGCAAAATTTGCAGATGATGCAAATTTATTTAGATTAATCAAATCCAAAGGAACTTCAGAGAGACCTATTCAAATTAGGTGAATGGGCAATATGGTGATAAATAAAATCCAGTGTCAATAAATGCAAAGTAACACACATTAGAAGGAAAAATTTAAACTTTCCCTATGAGGCATAAGTTTTTTAATTAGTGGTCCCTTCCTTGAGTTAATATAATTAATCTCTCTGGAGGATGTTAAACAGCAGCTATTAAAATGAGACAGTTTAAATCAGCAGATCCAAATAGCTTGCATCCAAAACTTTTAGAAGAGATGGTGGAGCAGCTCATTAGAAGTTGATATTTTTTAAAAATAAATCTTGGCATACTGGGGAAGTTTTATAAGACTGGAAGAAAGTTAATGCACCAATTTTTAAATATGGTATATGGGTTGACCTGGGAAATTATAGGCCTGTCAGCCTTAGATCAGACCTGGGGAAGATAATGGAATGGCTGATATGGGACTCAATTAATGGAGAATTAAAGCAGGGTAATATAATTTATGCAAATCAGCATGGATTTATGGAAAATAGAGCCTGTCAGAATAATTTAGTACCTTTTTTCCCTTTCATGTGATTACAGGTTTGGATGATAAAGATAATAGTGTTGACCTAATATACCTAGTCTTCTCTAAGACATTTGACTTGGTACCACGCATCATTTTGATTAAAAAACTAGAGCAATATAAAATTAACATTACGCACATGAAATGGATTAAAATCTGGCTAACTGATAGGTCTCCAAATGTTACCGTGAACAGGGAATATTCATCAAGTGGGTGTGTTTCCAGTGAGGTCCCATAGGGTACATCTACACTGGAGGCTCTGTTAAGTCCACTTAAGCAAGGTCAACTTTAAGTCAACTTAAAGTTGACCTTGTTAAGTCTACTTAGAGAGTCCACAGCCCTGCGTCGACACTGGCAGGTGCTAGGTCAATTGATAATGGCCAGGAACTCTGCGAGGGGGCCTGGAGGCCAATTAGGTCAATTTAAGGGCTATCTCCATCTACACTAGCTTACGTCGACTTAATAAGGTTGACTTAAGCCTTAGGTCGACCTTAAGAGGTGGTGTTATTAAGTTGACTTAAGAAAGTGCTTAAGTCGACCTAATAAGCGCCCAGTGTGGACGCATCGGTCTGTAGTTCGACTTCACCTTCCATAAGATGACCTAAGTGTGGACGTACCCATAGGGATTAATTTCTGGACCTGCTCTGTTTAATGAAAGAAGAAAACATAAAGTCCCATCACTGGTAAAGTTTGCAGATGACTCCAAAGTTGGGAGAGAGGGAAATAATAAAGAGAACAGGTCACTAATTTAAAGCACTCTGCATCACTTGGTAAGTTGGGTACAATTAACTGATAAACATTTTAACACAGTTAAATGTGAATGTATACATTTAGGAATTACTCATGTACTTGTTACTATCATGTACATCAGTTCACCACTATGACACTCTTGTGGTTGGACTCATGTTCTTGTGATCAGTAACACCCTATTTTCAGCTCCCTAATACCTGGGGTTTTCCATTGGCCAATAATCAGTGCCAAAGTTCATAGGCCTCAAGCCTTCTGCTCACTGCTGAAGCTAATGTCTTACAGGGTACAGGCCTAACTTTCTTGCATTACTGCTGAATATAATAAAGGCTACAGTAAGAATTATTTAGGGGGAAGTTCTGTGGTATGTGTTAGGAGGTCTGCCTAGATGTTCACAATGGTCTCTTCTGGCATTGAAATCTATAAAACTGAATATCACTGTAGACAGCTCAGTGGAGACCTCGGCATGATGTGCAGCAGCAATCAATAAAAGCAAACAAGTTGTTAGGATGTATAAGGAATGGGATGAAGAAAAATATGGAGACTATTATAACGCTTTTATCAAAATCAGTGATGCAGCCTCATCTGGAACAGTGCACTGAACTGATCACCCCATCTCAAAAAGGTTATTACACAATTAGAAGAGGTTCAGGGGTTCAAAGAAGGGCAGCAAGACTGATCAAATTTCTTGGAATGAGGAAACTATATCCTATCTGACGCTACTGACGCTAAAAATAATGACTGGTCTAGAGATGGTAAATGGGAAATTCCTATACTGTTTTATAACTCAAGGACAAAGGGACAATTGATTAAATTAAAAGGTGGGAAATTCACAATTAATAAAAGGAAACACTTATTCATGCAATTCATAATTGAACTATGGAACTCCTTGTCAAAGAAAGTTATTGAGGCCAAGAATTTAGCAAAATTCAAAAAGGAATTGGGCATTTATATGGATATCTGGATATCAAGACTACCAGAGTTGTCATATATAATGAAAATAAAATGTTGGATGGGATTTTAAACTCCTGATTCACAACTGAAGTCAATTTCTATTAGAGAGCAGGATAGACCTAGTGTGGGAAGCAGATTATCGCCCATCAGGCTGCACCTTCTTCTAAAGCATTTGGTGGTCCCAATGTCAGAGACAGGATCCAGAACTGGATAGATCTCAGATTCGCTCCAATATGGCAATTCCTATATTTGCAAGAAAATTGCAAGCTAAATAGATAAGACAAAGAGTGGGCTAAATTAAGTATTATTATCTCTATTTCACAGGTGGACAACTGAGGCCCAGAGAGACTTAAGATCCATTGGTGGCACCCCACTCTGCTGAATAGTAGCTTACTCCAGAAGCAGCTCCTATTTACACCAAAATTGCTGGCTTCAGAGTCGAGCCCTGATTCACTTATTGAAACAGATGGCCTGATTCTCCCCTCAGTTACACAGGTATAAATCAGGAGCTACAAAGGAAAGGAGAACCAGATCTAAACACTGGAGAGGGCAGTAACATGGGCTTGGCTCTCACCTGCCTTCTACATTGGGTTATAATTTTACATTTGGGCACGGAGCATGTAATATATGTGGAGAACTCTGATTTGGTATAATTTTATATTCATTTGCACTCCCTTTTCATGAGATTCAAGACATAAGGAGAGAATTGTCCCCTCACGGCCAAATTCTGATCTTGGGCGTTGATCCATTTCCCATTGAAGTAGGTGGCAATCTTTCAGTTGACTTCAGTGAGAGCTTGATAAGGCCTTCCATTACATTTGTTTAAATCCAGAGTCATTTCTGTGAAGTGAGTGGTGCCACTACAGATTCATACAGGGATAAATTAAAATGGAATTACCATATTGATACCATATTGTTATTGGCTCACCATATTGATTTCCTTTGAAACATTTTTTGGTAATAATGTCTACCACTCCGATGGTTCCTATAATAATATTTTCACATCACATTGCTTGTGTGTGTCAGGTCCACTCTACAGGTCTAGCTGTGTTTGCTTAACTCAAAATCCAAGGGACAGAGGCAAAGCTGGCTCAGCCACTTCTGCATTTTCATGGTGGCCGAGGTTGTCAATTCAGATGGGAGTGTAAATTAGAAAAAAACTAGTTGCAGTACCCAGCTGCAAAGCGTTACTCCAAATGGTGATTGCTGAATCACAGCAAAGAGTCAGACACACCTTTTTCTGGAGCAAACCTGTTAACTCGGTTCTGCGCCACCCCAAGAATCATCAGGTACTAGCACGCAACACAGATGTGTCACATCAAGGGCCAGGATCTTGTTCATGGTAGTATTTTCTTTTTCCTGTTTATCTTGTTACTGGTTTTTAATATATTTCTGACTGTCATGCATAACATGCAATAGTAATTAGAGGTGCACTAAGTGAAATCTGACAGTCTTTCTTTTACAACTTGCAAAATGAGATAATTGTGTGAAAACCCCACAAAATGTTCTTTTCCTTTGCTGTACGCAGGATTATTTCTGATCATGTAAAGATGTAGACCTAAATAGTGAAAATAGTTCATAAAGTTATGAGCATCTAAAAACAGAGAGTTAGAGCAGATACCATTCCACAGACTTTATAGTTTTTGCTGCTAGCAAAAGCTTTAATTATGCAACATGACAGTTATTTGAATGATTTTTCTTAAGATGAATATTGCAGTTTATTATCTAATTTGACATTAAGGTTGGTGCTGTGTGTCTTGCTTGCAAACCAAAAATAAAAGTTCATAAAACACATGCTAGAAATAGAAAATAAGCTTAGAGGGAATGCTCTCGGTGGAAGGCCTTTCTCGCAATGTGGGTAGAAATACACTCCCATACCCTTGTCCTAAATTTTTCTACCATGCTCTAGAAAAGGCCTTATGGCTAATATGTCACATCTAATATTATTTATTATTTCTGTCTTACATTTTATTGAACCTAACTCTTTTTTATTATAGAAGAGCTGCTAAAAGTGCTGGAAATAAGGTTGTGTCAGCATTTTGTTATTAACCCTTATTTTTCCTGTGCTTTTCACCTCAGATTCTGTCTTAAAGCTGGTTAATATAATCAGCTTCCAACTTAATTCCTTTTTGGAATCTTTGAAAAGAAATGTGTTTGGCCATTTTTAATATAGATGATTAGATTGTGCACAGGTATATGAGCAGGGTAAGTCTTCTGTGTCTTTGGCTATGTCTACACTAGCAATATAAGTCGACTTAAGAAGGCTTAAGTTGACTTAAATTAAGCCACATCCTCACTAGGCTTTCATTAAGTCAACTTAAGAAATTCCTTAAGTTGACTTAATGAAAGCTTAAGTCAACTTTATAACCACCACTCATTAGGTTGACTTAAGCCTCCTTAAGCCAACCTAACCCTTCCTTAGGTCGACCTAAGCCCAGTGTGGACGCATAAATCCACTTTGTTAAGTCGACCTAAGGGCAGTTAGTTGCCACTTGTTAAGTTGACTTTAATAAGGATGATTTTAAGTCGACTTAAAGTCAACTTTATTAAAATCAACTTAACAAAAGTTGACAACTTTTCTAGTGTAGACATAGCCTTTGGGTCCCTGTACTGGGTCAAAGGAACAGCAGTTGTGTATTTATATCCCCATGTGACACTAAATACCCCAAGAAATTACTGCTAGTAGCAGAGAAAATCCACGCACTCAGTTAATAAAGCACACATAACACATTGCCATCACTTGAAAAGAGGCTGTTTGGGGGCACTGATCAGCATCTATGTTCTCCCAGAATGGTTTTTTGTGGCCAGCAGACAGTGATTCCAGCTTGAGGGCTCCTGGTATGGGTTAGTCTGGTGTGCCTAATGCTGATGTACCTTAATCTTTCTTTTGCTTTCTTTCCTTTTAACTTTTTAAGTTAGCAGATTTTATTTAAAAAGTCTTTATTTTTTAAAAATCACTGTTAGTCACTCTGTGAAAAATTAGACCTCCTCATTCATTTCCCCCTTCTTTCTTCTTCCTGTCATTTCATTTTTTCCCATTTGTCCCCCACACCATAGTATCATATTTGACCTTTGTTTTATTTTTTTATTCACCTAACTAAGGGCCAGCCCTGAGAGGATTTCATACACTTTGACCTTAGAATCAGAGGCAGCCTTTGGCTATTGGGGGCCTCAGGCAAAAGCCATGGGGCCCCCCTCTGTGGCCCTGCTCCCCTACCCTGACCTCCTCTTGCCACCCCCACCTCCAGCCCCAGCTCCCTCCCCTGAGCCAGCTCCTCCTCCTGCTGCCAACTGAGACAGATGTGGCTTTTGGGCTAGCAGGCAACGGAGGCCCTTACTGCTTGGGGCCCCAGGCGTGCACATGCTTCACCTACCCCAAAAGCTGCCTCTGCTAGAACCTTCCTGGAGCAGTCCCTGAGACTTTAATCTCCTCAGTCAGGGGATCAGTAGATTTACACAGCTGTAAAATCACTAAGATAAGAATCAGGCTCTACATTTGAAAATAAATCCAAAAGTGACTTAGTGAGAAACTATTACAGCAAATACATGCTCATTCCTGAAGTTCTGAGGCAGACCAAACTACCACTGAAGTCAAGAGAGGTTCTGCCTCCATAAGAATAGAAAAATCAATCCTCTTGGGGGATTTGCTTTCTGTAATGGGGAGGAGTCAAAAATAATAATTCTCCCTTGCATTATTGAATATCTGAACTGATTAAATATAAAACCTTCCTTAGTCCCATCTGAACAAAAATTTAAATAGGAAAAATTGTTTAATGATAAAATCTTGTCTACATAGCATGCTTTTTTCTAAAACAATGTGGATGTTGAGCTGGAATATTGATTGATAAGTAATTACCAAAGCATATCTAATTTATATGATCATTAAACATCTAAGCATCTCTTTCAAGTGGATTAAAAGCAATTCAAATATAAGTATTTTGTTTGCATGTCAAATTGTATTGCTTACGTAACTCTGTATTAATTACTTGCAAATGAGGTACTTTTGTCTCTTGTCTTAAACCTCAAAAAACACTCTTAATGAATTAACTGATTAATGTATTTTTAAAAGCCAATCAGATACTAATTTGTGGTACTTGAATCATTTGTTACTGATGCTATTGTTATTACTGCTGGCATTGCAGAAAGAAAATGTTTGTGCGCGTACGTGTATATGTGTCTCCTTTTGTAGTAGTGCAAGAATATTAACGTTTGCAAACCTACACTGGTGAATTAGGTTTTCTTAAGCTATGGTTCCAATTGGAAATGATACAAAATCTATCGGTGCATCTATACTGGCGCCTTAGGTCGACTTAAGGATGCTTAAATCGACCTACAGAACTCTGCGTCCACATTGGGCGCTTGTTAAGTCAACTTAAGTGCTTCCTTAAGTCGACTTAAAAACACCACTTCTGAAGGTCGACTTAAAGCTTAAGTTGACCTTATTAAGTGCAGACGGCTATGTCTACACTACAGGCTCTGTTAAGTCGACTTAACAAGGTTGACTTAAGTCAACTTAAAGTCAGCCTCGTTAAGTCAATTTAACAGAGTCGATGTAACTTAACAAGTGTAGACATAGCCTATGATAGCGTCAGTGATGGCATTGTTGGGATTCCAAGTGCAGGCAAGTAACAATGAAAAGAAAATTCCATTTGTTTGTTCGGTAGCCAAGATGGGTTAAAATACTAGCCTTCCTTGGGTGAAGTTTGGACCAGAAAAATCTATACAATTTCATGGAACATAAGAAAAACACTCAGATTTCTTTCTTCTCCTGCCACTCTAACCATGTAACATGCTTCTTCTCCTTGACTCCCTTCATTGGCTCTCCTCTGTCTTCTGCATTCATTACAAAGCCTCATCCTCACTTTCAAGGCTTTTCAAAACTCTTCCCACCCCATCACCTCCGCTTTCCCCCTGCGGCTCCTCTAGCTCTCTCATTATGCTCTTCTGTATTGTCCTGCCTAACTGCTCTTAGAATCATAGGGAATGTCTACACTAGTAATTTAGGTCAACTTAAGAACCCTAAATTACTCCATGTCTACACCTGACTTTCATTAAGTTGACTTAAGAAATTCCTTAAACGACTTAATGAAAGCTTAAGTCAAACTAATAACAACCGCCCATTAGGTCAACTTAAGCCTTAAGTCGACTCCTTAAGTTGACTTAAGGACAGTGTGGATGGGGAGTAA
Organism: Pelusios castaneus; assembly: GCA_007922175.1. Lineage (NCBI taxonomy): Eukaryota > Metazoa > Chordata > Testudines > Pelomedusidae > Pelusios > Pelusios castaneus. The sequence goes on along the minus strand of ML685807.1, from coordinate 3,355,949 downwards.
CCGTTAAGTTGGCTTTATTAGGTTGATTTAAGTGCAGCTAGGTCGACTTAACAGAGTGGACTAAATCGACTTAACTTTAATTCGACTTAATCCACTTTGTTAAATCAATTTTAATAAGATTGGCTTTAAGTCGACTTAAGGCCTACCTTATTAAGTCAACTTAACAAAGTTGATTTAACGTTTTCTGGTGTAGACATACCCATAGAAAATTGGGGTTGGAAGGAACCCCAGAAGATTGTCTCTAGTCCAAATCTGTGCTCAAAGCAGGACCAAAATCCCAACTAAATCATCCCAGCCAAGACTTTGTCAAGCCAGGCCTTAAAAACCTCTAAAAGGTGGACTGGCCATCAGGCAGTTTTGGCAAATGCCAGAAGGGCCAGTGCACTCAAAGGCTGGTGGGCCACATGGGTGACCCGTATTAAAGGCAGGGAAAGGCTGAGCCTTCCCCAAGAGCTGCCATTGCCACAAGCATGGGGCTGTGGTGGCCCCACCTCTTTCCCTGCCCTCTCTGCTGGGTAGACAAAAGATTTTAAGCTCCATGCAGGTTCCCTGGCACCTGGTGGTATCTGCTATTCAGCTTCCCTGGTCCCTCCTTAGACTCCCTCCCAGGGAATTACAGAGGAACCCGGGAAGCTGAATAACAGATATGGCCTCCTCAGCTACCCAGGAACCTGCATGTATCTTATAAAATTCAGAACACCAGGCGAGCAAGTGGGCACACAACAAGGGACTGCTCACCCATCATTCTCCTCCTCTCAGCTCACTTCTCTCTGCCTGTGTGACTGCTATGCTGTCTGCTACAGAATCTGCTCTCCGCTCAGCCTGTCCAGTGCCTGGCCCCAGTCTCAATGTGGAGAGACTCCTCACTCGCTGCTGCAGTCTCTGCTTTGCCTGTTCCTTCCTCCCTGTCACCATCTCTCCCTGTGTCCCTCCTCACTGCTGCTCTCCTCCTGCTTGCTTCATCTTCTCCTCCATGATTCCCCCACATACCCTCACCCCCCAGCCACTTCTCTCAGCATCTCTGACTCCCTCCCTCCTCACTGCTGCTGCTTGCCAAATAAGTTTCTACTCTCCTCCCTGCCCCCCCATGCCTCCTGGTGCCCCACCCACCACTCCCACCCCAGCCACTGTTCCCCACCCAGGAGTCAGCCAGAGACCCATGCCCCTGTCCCTATAAAATCAGGCCATCTGGCCACCAAGATCTGTGTGTAATTGCCCCATTGAGCTGCCTGGAGCTGGTACCAAGGGTCACAGCCAGTGGCATGAAGTCTGCAGACACCCCAGTCTCAGTGTATGGCACACATATGGCATGGGGCACAGCAGGCTCTCCCCCACTGAATTAACTTTGCAGGTCAGCCTGCTGTGTTATTGGTTGTGGGTGCATTGTGTCGACTTAATTTACTCCATGTCTACACTGGGCTTTCCTTAATTCGACTTAAGCTGCTTCTTAAGTCGAATTAAGGAAAAACTAGTTTGAATTAATAACACCTCATTATAATTCGAACTAGTGTCTAAATTGACTTTATTAAGTCAACTTAGCCAGTGTACATGCCCTGGCTCCCTTTGACCAGGACCGCTCAGGTCCTGGGGAGAAGGGAACACAGGGCTCCCTTCTCCCTGGGACCACTTGGGTTCCAGATAGAAGGGAGCGCGGGGCTCTCTTCTGCCCAGGAGCTGTGCAGTTCCAGCCAGAAGGGAGCCGAGCAGTCCGGGCCAGAAGGGAGCTCCGCACTCCCTTCTCCCCCGGACTGCTCCAGGGCTTGCTGTCTCAGGGATGAGGCCCCCTAGCCAAAGGAACCTCGGCTCCCCCTGGACCTAACAGTCCACTTAGAGAGTCTAGTGTAGACTCTCTAAGTCGACTTAGTAAGGTCAGCTTTTAATTGACTTAAGAGTCCTGTGGAGACTGTCTAAGTCAACTTAATAAGGTCGACTTAAAGTTAACTTAGTAAAGTTGACTTAGTAAAGTCGACCTAAATTTCTAAGTGTAGACATAGGCATAGAGCCCACATCTTGAACTTGGACTGATGTGCTTTAAATGCCAGTGCCAAATTTGTACCTCCAGACCATTACTGCCTCTAAGGATGGAGAGTTCACCACTTCTCCAGGAAACCCATTCCTGCACTCCACCACCTTCCTAGTGAAAAAGTTTTTTCCTAATAGACAACCTAGTGCTCCCCACTGCAACTTGAGACCATTGCTCCTTGCTCTATCATCACCCACCACTGAGAACAGCCTAGCTCCATCCTCCCTGAAACCCCTCTTCAGGTATTTGAAGGCTGATAACAAATCCCCTCCTCCCCATTCTTCTCTTCTGCAGACTAAACAAGCCTAGTTCCCTTAGCATCTCCTCGTAAGTCCTGTGCTCCAATCCCATAATCATTTCTGTTGCCTTCTGCTAGACTCTCTCCAATTTGTCCACATTCTTCCTGTAGTAGGGGGCTCAAAACTGGACACAAGACTCCAAATAAGGCCTCATCAGTGCTGAATAGAGGGGAATAATCACTTCGCTTGATGTGCTAGCAATGTTCCAACTAATGCAGCCCAATATACCATTAACCTTCTTGGCAATAAGGGCACACTGTTGATTCTTCTTGTCCACTGTAACCCCTAGATCCTGTTATGCAAAACTGCTGCCTAGCCAATCAGTCCCCAGTCTGTAGTAATGCATGGGATTCTTCTGTCCTAAATATAGGACTCTGCATTTGTCCTTTTTGTACCATATCAGATTTCTTTTGGATTTTATCCTCTGATTTGTCTAGGTCATTATTTATCATCTCCTTACAGTCCCAGGGCCAGATCCTCAGGTATAAACTCTACACCTATCTTCATTAACTAGCTGGGGTAGCAAGTTTTTGTGCCTACATGTCTAACCACATGCAAACTTTAATGATATCATGAAAGATTGATCTTAACAACAAGATCTCTAGGCCTTCTTATTCTTGAACCCATTTGGCAAGCTGAGTTTAGAGATAAATAAAAAACAAACTATCCATTTTCTAAGTGTTTCTTTTATCCTGTGAAGTATTGCAGCTTTTTGATAGAAAATCACAATCTGAACCATTTTGGCAAAAATAACGAACCTTTTGATTCTGAGTTGCTGCCATGATACCTCATCATGGGAGTTGTAGTTTTGGACAGGGAGCCCAGTCTATGAAAGAAATGTAAGCATGAGACATTTAAACTACGTCTCTCATCATGCGTCAGTGTCATAATTATTTTCCTATCTTGTTACTAGCTTTAATATGTTATCTAGCTTTGGTAGATTTTAGAGTCTTCACCCTTTTGTAAAATGTAATGAGCAAATTCATTGCCGGGTCTAAATGAGAGGATTTATTTATATATTTTATTTTATTTTCAGGAGACGAGAGGTGAACCTAGAAACAGAGCAAAGAGCATGTCATTGTCCTCTTTTAGAGCTGAGTAAACACTGCATAAATAATTTATTTGACAAATGTTGCCCCTTTTTTCTCTGTTTCCAAGCTTTCTGAACAGACTGTGGTTTTTCTCATGTATTCATTATTCTAAGTTATTCACTGCATAACTTTGGGGAATAATTCTCCATCTCTATCCTGCTCACAAGCTGTTTGCTTCAAGTATTCAAAATTCAAGTTTTTGTCTGCAAACTGAATTCTTTGCCAGAAATTTCTATCACTTACCATAGGTGCAGTTTCACTAATGATATGAACATTAATGGTCCAAGTAGCCGGCCAAGTCTAGACCACATGGTAGCTAAAATGTCAGCCACAATCAACACCTTATATACATAAGAGTTTCAACAGTTCCTATCAATAAAGGAGTTGCAGTGGAATTCTATAGGGTCACACTGCATGTTTCTGCTCACTAAGGCTATGTTTACACTGGCAAGTTAGTTCGAATTAAGGAAGCTTAATTTGAGCTAACTAAAGCCATGGCTACACTAGGCTTTCATTAGTTCGAATTAAGGGCTTCCTTAATTAGAACTAATAACTTCGAATAGGGTATTAGAAGTAAGGGATAATTTGAACTAGTTAGTTTGAATTAACCAATATGGCCATGTTAGTTCGAACTAATTTCTTAGTTCGAACTAACCGGCCCATTGAAATCAATGGAAATCGCTAATTCGAACTAAGCAAGTGCCATGAATGGCACTTGCTTAGTTCAAACTAATTTTTTCTAACTAACTAATTCGAACTAAGTTTAGTAAGTGTAGACATAACCCAGGTGAATGTAACTCTTTTTATCAGGTTTTCAATGCAAATGCCTGGGATTACTAATTCAAAACTCATTTACTAAACTAGGCTTGATATGAGGGGAAGGTAGGAGCAAAGACAATATACAGGAAATGAGGAAGAGGGAATGGGAGTGGGACAGAGGAGGAGAAAGGAGATGCTAATGCAGAAGAGAGGTGTTAGCATGAGAGAAGAGTAAAAGTAAGCCATAATAGAAGCGAGTTTATAATGGCTTTGAAAGGATGATATGCTAGATAGTTGGTGGCTATGATTGGGCAGTGAGATAGGAACTGGGAAAGCAGGAAATAAAATACAGTTAAGAAAGCAGAGTTATCCTACGCTTTTATTAATTATTGTTATGTAGTTCCTAGAAGTCGCCCTCAGGATCATTGTAACTGTGAGTTTTTTCCCAAAATACAAAGTTGCTCAGTGCAAAGGATTGTGGGGAAAGAAGAAGGCAAAATTCATCACTGGACTTACAAATGTATCTATACACAGTTCTAATAACAGGCTGGAAAAGTAACAAAGAGCTATCCATGATGTCATTGGTGTGGTGGGGGCTTTTCCTAACGGCTCTGTCTGACTTGGCTGACATTTCTGTCTCAGACTGCTGGCTCTGGGGCACTGCTGTCACTTGTCATGCCCAACCCATATTATTTTGCCTGATGTCACTCCACAATGCCTTAGTTGCTGTTACTGTCCATGAAGGCATGAAATCATGTAGTTGGCTTGTTGGACACCTGGCCGCCTCGAGATTCTATTTTGCCTTCCCAGACACTAAACCAAAGTGGTCTGCAGAGGGCCTTGGGTTGCTGGAGAGCAAATAGGAACCAAGATAAGAATATAAATGAAAGTCAGTATTGTCCAGTGGCTAGAGTATTGGAATGGGAGTCAATATGACCCTGTGAACTGTGGCAAGTCATGTAATCACTCTGTGCCTTGCTTCCTTTCCTGACCTTTCCCTGCCTTGTTTATTTTGAAAGTAAGGGACTGTTTCTCACTATGCATTTGTGCTGTTCCTAGCACAACAGGACTCCCAATCCCAGTTAGGGCTCCACGTTGCAGAGGAGAAACACCTCAGGATTTGACCCCTTGAAAACCAGGCTAGATTAGGAGAAGAGGGTGGGAAGCGGGGAAAAAGGAGAGCAATCAGTTCCCCTTGTTTAATATAAATGACAGTTCGCCTTGTTAAGCGTTTACAAACTGAGATCTGCCTGAGAGAGGAAGATTCCTTCAAGGTTTAGATAATCTCTTAGGCAAATTGTCAAGCTAAACACGGTGCTGCTTCTAGATGGGAGACAAACTGAACTACTGATTAAAGTGTAAATAGGAGTCCTTTTGAGGTATATTTTCATATGATTTAACTGATGTCTAGAGGTATTTTAATTGAAATGTTAGACTTTTTAAATGGAGCTACCCTTTTTTAGCAAGACAGTCTAGGTTTTATGCTTTTAATCACCATCTGCTGTTCAATAAATGTCAAATTGCTCCTAATGGTCTCTCCTGGATAAGGTTTTTTAATTTGCTTTTGCTCTCTATGTTCATTACTGGCAATTGAGCACTTGTCGTATAAGATTTTCATTTCTCATAGTGTCTTGGTTCCTTTAGGGGAATATAGTGACTGGAAGTAAAAACAAAAGCAAAAAAAAAAAAATCCCACAAATGTACACATGCATGCACACTTTTCATTCTTTAAGGCAGTAGTGGGATTTGGAAAGCATATAAATGATCTCTCAGCAGTACTGCAGTTCCCATGTATAGCATAAAAGAGAGAACGATAATAGACTTCCAGAAAGCCTTTGAGAGTCATTGGAATTTTCAGACTATATTAGAATGTGAAATATGAAAAGAAATTAACTATAAAAATCCACTGGATATAATAGCAAGCATTGTGATGCAGTGGGGAGATCTCTGTCTTAGGCGCTAAAAGGAATAAACTGCCTACTGATTCTCAAAGGCTATGTCTATACTAGAAAAAGTTAAGTCGACTTAATAAGGTCAAGTTTAAGTCGATTCAAAGCCGACCTTATTAAGTCGACTTAACGCTTAACTTTGTTAAGTTGACCTAACCACCCGTAAGTCGACTTAATAAGTCGACTTATGGGTTACTCCACGTCCACACCGTCCATAAGTCGCCTTAAGGAGTCGACTTAAGACTTAAGTTGACCTAATGGGGGTTCTTATTAAGTTGACTTAAGCTTTCATTAAGTCGAATTAAGGAATTTCTTAAGTCGACTTAATGAAAGTCTGGTGTAGACAGGGAGTAATTTAGGTCGACTTAAGCCTCCTTAAGTCGACCTAAATTGCCAGTGTAGACATATCAAAGTGTTTTGGATGTGACAGCAGAGTTTAAACAAATCCAAAGATTCCAAATGAATCCAGAACTGGATGGTTCTACAGACTAGTGAAGGGCATTTTTAAAGTTAGTCACTGGGAAGAAAGATGAGAAATTGGACTATATCAGTTGGGGGCCATCTGAGAATATCAGCAGAAGAATCAGAAATTCTCTCCTGTTTTCTGCTACTGAATGAAAGCTCATCTGTCTGTGTAAGGTTAAATAACAGAAAAACAATCTTGTAAGGCTCTACAAATTACTTCAGGACTTCTTTTCTCCAGGATTTTCTTTATGGCCAACTAGGAGAGGATGCTACTTTTCAGCTGATGATATACTGTTAACAATCCAAGACCTAGGCAACAGGTTTGACTGTTCAGATCAGATTTTGAAATATTCTCTGAAGTCTCAAGAAAGCAGATTTTAAAAGGTAACTAGAATGGATTGAAGATACAGTGACTAGAAATGTGAATCAGCATGATAGGCCATCTTAAATGGCATTTTAATTAGGTAAGCTGGTACAACTTTGACCTTTGAGCAGGGCCCAAGGGTTTTTGGCACCCTAGTTAAACTATAATTTTGGTGCCCCCATTCCCACATGTTATAAGAGATAACATTAATATTTTTTTTTAAAAAATAGAGTAAAAAATTCTCTTCCATCTAATTTGGTGCCCCTTAAAGCCTGGCATCCTAGTTCACCTATATAGTTGGACCAGCCCTGCCTTTAAGTGGTGTAGCTGGACAAAAAATGTGAACAGAGAAGCCACACAAAATTGTGTGAAGTAAAAGAGTCTAAATAGCCTTAATAATCACAAATTAGTGGCCAAAGGGAAGGTAAATGAACTATAAATGGGGGGAAAGCACCTAAGTCACTTCTGCGATTGAGGGTAATCTCAGTGCCTGACGTAATAAAAAGTCACTCTTCAGCCACCCAAAAGGACAGGCAGCACATCCAGCCAACACAATAGAATAAACCCTCAGTGAAACCATGCCAGCTTACTCCAAAAACATCTCCAATTAGTTCATGCCCAACTGTGGCCTCTACTGAGGTTTGCCACTTGGCACACAGTATCCAAGGCATGTCCATGGACAGCTCTGGAAGGTGTGCCAACTCTATGGTGGAGAAAATAGCTAGTCTCAACAAAGAGGTGGTGGATGGAGAGGCTAACTCTATAAGAAGGTCTAAGGAGTTTGAGACCAAAGTTGGTTTTTAATGATTATCATTATGTATATTGTGGTAGCGCTTACAAACCATAGCCCCATTTTGCCAGGCACCATACAGAAAACAGAGTCTCTGCCCTAAGGAGTTTGTAGTCTCAATATAAAATGAGAGACGATGGATGGGTTACAGGTCAATTTGGGAAACCCAAATAATAATGAGAAGGCTCTGATCAGCATGATAAGCGGTGATCCCAGCGCATCAGCTGCCTAACAGTTGTCGAGTGTCTTGTAGATATTGCGTGAGAGGAGGGTGTTAAGTAGATATTTGAAAGTGAACAATGGCAGATGTTTGAGAGGAACTTTCCATGCATTAGGGGTATGGCATGGGAGAAGATGTGAAAGCACGTGTTAGAAACATTTGACAAAGGGACAATGAAGGATGGCATGACTGGAGAGCAGAGGAGGAAGTTAACCTCTTTAATTTATTAGGGATAGGGGTAGGGATCCCATAGGCCTTAAAAGAGTGAAGACCAATAATTTGTGTTTGTTGTGATGGAAAAGGAAGAGCCAGTGGAGGGTGCAAGGAGAGAGGTGATGTCATGAAAGGAAAAAGCCAAGATAATAATATTTGCAGCATCATTTTGAATGGATCTAAGGGGAAGTTAGACTGCATTTGTCAAGGCCAAAAAAGGAGCAGGTTGCAGTGCTCAAATATGAGATATGAGGGCCTCAATAAGAATTTTAGTTGTGTGAATTGAAAGGAAAGGCCCTATTGTGTTGTGCATAGTGAATGAGAAAAAAGGTAGGAGTTAGGGGGGACTATTAAGAGCTGTTTTGTCTACATTGAGCGTATGCTGATGGCTTAAATAGTCAGTCTAAAATAGTCAAATTATTTACCCTGAATATTTTATCTGATGTTTTTAGCTTTCTTTTTTTCCAATGCTGAATAATAAATAATTCACAAATCAGACCTGATTTCTGCAAATGTATCCACTTGAAGCATAGGAATAGGTCTATATAGCATGTCACCATTAACATAAATACCCCATTAGTTCAGACACCTCACTAAGTCTGATGTATCTTCTACTACAAGGCAGTCTCTCTCTCTTTCTCTGTCTCTCTCTCTCACACACACACACACACACAGAAGTACATATGTACCATGCAGTCTTTATAACGTGGCAGCTCTCTGAAAGTCTCTCAACTTACTAGATCAATTGCCATGGAGATGTTGGGAGAATCCCCTTGAGGCCCATGAGTGGTCTACACAACAGAATTTTTGAGCCCAAGAGGTCTCTTTTCAAGCCTATATTGAATTAAGTAAGTCACATCATTACCGAGGCACTCTCCAGACTGGTGATGCAAAACTTTAGTAGCTATTTTCCAGCTTTAATTTCTTTTCAAATGTGTTCAGAACACCCCCATGAAAGTCCCAAGACATACTTTCCCAACACTTGTGCCATATAACTGAAGCCTTCATTGTTAGGCTTCTGTTTTCAATTTTCTTAGCAATCCCTTTTGTAGCAGGAGCTGCTTTTTAGTGAAGGCTAGCACTCTTAAGTGTGTCAAATGGAACCCAGATTCCAAGCAAAACTTAACTGGCTATTTAAAATTAAATGCTGTATTGTTGTAGCTAATGATGACATTTCTAACCCCTGCCTCTTTCAACCATATGGAAGATGCAGAGGACTCACAAGTATAATCATGTTTGTGTCTGAGCCTCTGAGGAAGGCTGTAAGGCTTCCTTTCTCCATTTATTTAATGTTTCCCCCCTCCACCACCTCATCTTTCTTTTTTCCATGGCTGCTTCTCTCTACAATTAATTTACTAACAGGAGCTGTAAAGAACATGGGACAAATCCAACTGTCATGACTCCACTGACTTCAAGGGAGCTATTACAGCTTACACCAGATGAGGATTTGCCCATGTGTGTGTGTGTTTAAAATAGAGATGTCTCCTGACACCAAATTCAGATGTGAATCCAAATTTTCAGCACTCCAAGGTTGAGGGGTGTTTTATAACTGGGGTTTTGTTTTGGCCTGTTATAAAGGTCAGCTACAGAGTACAGGTCTAGATTCAATGCCATACACCTCCCTTCCCCAGAGGTGAGAAATGTTAGCTCTACTTTTAAAAGGAATTTAGTGCTCATGAAAAGTGTCAGATGCAAGACTTAGAAAGTTAATTCTTCCCCTTAGCTACAGAAATTTGCAGGAACAGCAAAAGGGACACCCCAGCCCATAATATGACTCAGCCATGACCTGGATGGATGGTTCTTAGGGGACACATTCAAAGTGATGGCATTCATGAAAGTTCTAGAACCCATTTTCTAGATCTAGTCAGCCCTCACAGGAGCATACAATGATTCCTTCTTATTCTCTTCTCCACATCTTGTTCTTCAGAGAATCATCACTAAGTCACAATAACAAGTAAGAATACACAAGGCCCTCATTTAATACTAGTGATACTACAATCCAATTATTTATCCCTTTCCTACTTCTTCCTTAACTCGACACATTTTTATTTTGGGAAACCAATGTGTTGTTTTCCAGTCCATTATATCTACTTTAAATTCCACAGAATGTAGCTTGCATTGAATGGCAAAATGGCAAAGAATGAGTAATGGTACAGTAATGATGATTTATTTGCACTTCATTGTGCCTGCCTTTCATCTGCAGATCTCAACTCACTTTGCAAAAATTAAATGAATTTAAAATATGGAATGGCCATACTGGGTCAGACCTATGGTCCATCAAGCCCCGGAGTCCATTTTCTGACAGAGGCCAATGTTGGGTATTTCAGAGGGAATGAACAACACAGGCTCCTAGTGGTAGATATGCTGATGGGACAATTGATGAGGTGAGTTCTAAGTCAGTCGTTCCCAACCTTTTTGGCTTCCATCTCTTGGCTGCAGCAAGGAGCCTGCACTTATCTTTTAGTCCTGCGGAAATACACTCCACCTGGGTCCTTAGGCAGCAGTTCCCTTCTGCAGCCAGCAGAAGGGGAGTCACAGGCCACTTTGAAATCCACCATGGGGCACTTTTAGCCCCCAGGCCACAGATTGGGAACCACTGTTGTACGTTATTACAGAGAATTCTTTCTTGGGTGACTGATGAGTCTTGCTCACGTACTCAAGGTTTAATTGATTGCTATATTGGACCCGGAAGGAATTTTCCTCCAGGACAGATTGGCAAAGGCTCTCGGGTTTTTTTGCCTTCATCTGTAGCATAGGGCATGACTCAATTGCTGATGGATTCTCTGTACCTTAATGTCTTTAAATCATGATTTGAGTACTTTAATAACTCAGTCATAGGTTAGAGGTTTATTGCTGGAGGAGATGGACAGGGTTGGATTAACGCAGGGATTTTACGGGCTGAAGCCCTGGCCCCTGGCCTAAAGGAGGGCCCTGGGCTCCAGCCCCTATGGCCCTTGCGTTAATCCAGCCCCACCACCACCCCATTCAGCCTGCAATAGCACCAATGGGGCTTGGGGACAGCACTGGGAGGCTGGGCTCCAGATGCTCCCACCCCACCTCTGGGGCAGCTGATATGCCCCCCAGGGGAAGAGGTAGGCCAACACATGTTTGCTCCACTTCATGGGTGGGCCTTGCTGGCATGTGGTATGGCCTCTGGTGCAGCCTTCCAAGGCCCATGGCCCTGGAAGGACTCATCAATGACTGCACTGTACACCAGCCAGCCCCAACCCTGGGGGAAGATCAGCTGGACCAGGGCCAGGGGAGAGCAGTGACTAGCCCTAGGGTCACCCCAGGATCATCCCAGGCTGGGGGGCCCCACAGTGTGATCAAACTCAGGGCCCCAAGACCCCCTAAATCAGCCCTAGAGGTGGGTGAGGTTCTGTGGCCTGCATTGTGCCTTAACTAGCCTTAAGTCAACTTGAATTACTCCCCGTCCACACTGGACTTTCATTAAGTCAACTTAAGAAATTCCTTAAGTCAACTTAATGAAAGCTTAGGTCAACTTAGTAAGAACCGCCCGTTAAGTCAACCTAACCCTTAAGTCGACTCTTTAGGTTGACTTAAGCACAGTGTGGACATGGATTAACCCTTGTCAACTTTATTAAGTCAACTTAAGGGCAGTTAGGTCAACTTTAAAGTCCCCGTTCAGGGTAACCACTTTGTTAAGTCAACTTAACAAAGTCAACCTAACTTTTTCTAGTGTAGATATAGCCTATGAATCTAAGTAACTGTTGTCCATGCCCAGCTTCTGGCAAACACAAGCAAGAGACACTCAGAGCATGGTGTTGCATCTCTGTTCATCCTGGCTAATAGTTATTGGTGGTTTTATCCTCCATTAACTTAAGTAATTCTTTTTTTAATGTTGTTATCGTTTGGCCTTCACAACATTCCCAGTCAAAGAGTTCCGCAGGTTGACTGTATATTGTGTGAAGAAGTATTTCCTTTTGTTTGTTTTAAACCTGCTGTCTATTAATTTCATTAGGTGACCCCTAGTTCTTGTGTTGTGAAATAGCAAATAACATTTCTTTATTCACTTTCCCCATACCAGTCAAGATTTTAGCAAGCATATCCCTCCCCTTATTCATCTCTTTTCCAAGATGAAAAGTCACATCCTTTTCATCTCTCCTCATCCAGAAGCTGTTCCATATCCCTAATCATTTTGTTGCCATTTTCTGTACCTTTTCCAACTCCAATACATCTTTTTTTTATAAGGCAACCAGATCTGCACATGTTATTCAAGATGTGGAAGTACAAACACCAGAACTAGGAGTAAAATCTTGGTGCCTTTATTCCAAATCCTGTGCTTTAATCACAATTCACTACCCTTTCTGGTGTTCTGTGGCAAAGAGGGAGAAAATATTCTACATGTTCCTCCAGTATGAATTTGCACTTGAAAATGCTATTCACTGATATCCACAACCTTTCTTGTGTTTACTATCAGTGAATACTTGAATAATCAATCTTATGTAGCATGAATACCTGTGGAAAGTGAATCTTAAACCTGAATGGTGAAATATTCACTGAAAGTGAATTTACAATAATATATGTATAATATTTGTGACTTGTAACTAACCATCACAGTGAGAAGTGTGAAGTTTAATTATAAAATATTCATAGGACACTAATCATATGGGGGGAAAATAAAGGAATACAAATGAATAAATACGATAAATAAATGCAATAATATCACAAATATAAAAAGTTAAAATTCTATAAATTATTCACAGCAAATGATTTGCTCAGCTAAAATAAAAATACTATTTTAATGGACTTCATGTCCTATTTTATACTCATTTTTGCCCAGTGAAATCGATGGAAATGGATCAGGCCCTAAGTGAACTGAGTGCTAGAAGAAGATGCTGAGTGGCTGATCCAGTGACTGGGCTCCATTGTGCTGTAACAGCAGTGCTATGTTGAGGCAAGTCTGGAGGGACACTGGACCATAAGAAGCTTTCGAAGGAGCTGTACCTCAGGCAGGCATAACATCTCCAGGGGCAGTGAGAGAGCACATCTGCAGTACTGTTTTTGAGGAGGATGAAATGCAGGCTTTTCGTCTGGGGAGGACCAACTCCACTTTGCCTTGCCTTTTCTTGGCTCTAGAAAATCTAATAGCACTAGACTTGAGTAACAATTATCAACAGCATGGTGAAGGATTATGATTATGCCTAGCCCATGCACAAGGCTGCAAAGGGAAAGCCTCTTATGTCTCACAAACCTGTGTGGGGCTTGGAAACAATTATGCTTTCTGTTTTCAAGTTCAGTTTAAGATATAAGCAAGCTCTGAGTGGCCCTCCCCTTGCTCAGTCAGCTGGAAGGGGGGGCACCTTATTTGCGTGGGTTCTTGTATCTGCATAAGTTCACCCAGATGCTTATGAGCATGGTGGGAAATGGTCAGTTTTGGCTGGTGTTGGGTTATAAACCACTGGAGTGTTAATTGCAAGAGTATTAAAATGTTGTCTCCCTATTGTGTAAAGAAATGGCAACCAAAAAGTGCTTAGTTTGCTTTGATGAAAGATTCATTCTCATCTAAACAAAACTCAGCAATGGAAGTGTTTGGACACCAGAGACTTAAAATCAAGTATTTGAATTTACAATCTCCTACTACAGTTAAAGGTAGAATTACTCCTTTTAAAGGCTTTTGTTTTGTTAAAAAGTGGAAACATTGCTCCTTTGTCAGTAGAAGGTTTTCCCATGAATGATATAGCTGAAATCACTAAAAGAACTGGGTAACCTGGAGAGACTCACAACAGAGGTTACTCAGAGGTTACAACAGAGGTTACTCAATGAGTCCTAGTGGTAGTGGGAGTCAATGTGATGGGAGCCAGCAGAGGGAACTCAGTGAAGCCCAGAAGCAACAGGAGCCTGCAGCAGTTGGATGCTGGCAGGTACAGAAGAGGGGACTAGTCATTCCTGCATTTGCCTGGTGGCAGGAGCCAACAAAGGGGACTTGGTGGAGCCCCACAACTGACAGATGGACTGTGCAACTACAACAGTCAGTAGGGCAGGGGAAAGCAAGAAGGGAGAAGTGAAGAACACGGCCCATGTACTCTGGGGTGGAGAGAGTTCAGCTCATTGTGTTCCTGAATTCTGTTTACACTGTTTTCCGAAGCCAGTGCTATGTTACTTCCTTCCTTTTACTAAAAGGTTTACTTTCTACATTCAGGCTGTGTGTTTGTGAGAGGGGAAGTATTGCCTTTTGGGGGTTCCCAGGTGATAATGTGTGATTTCACAGGTGACTGGGTGGGGGCTCAAGCAGGTTTGGTGTTGTATCATTGACAGGGATCTCTAGATATCAAACCTGGCCCTTTGCTGCTGCCAGATCTGCCTGGCAGGAGGCTTACAAATGTTATGCTTGGAAAAGATGACAGTTTGATAGCTGTGAAACCTGAACTCTTCTAGCCATACACAGATCATGAAGATTATAATCCGGAGCAGTACACGCATCCCCTATAGTCCTCCAGCTATGTATCTAAACCAGGGGTGTAAAACATATGGCCCGTGAGCAGAATGCAGCCCACAAACCTCTTCCATCCAGCCCATGATTACTTTCCATGGGACCACACTCTCCCTAACAGAGAGAGAGAGTGTGGTCTCACATACCTAACGCTCTGCAATGCTGCGAGAATGTCAGGTCTCGCAACATCACGGACAACTGGATATACGAGACTATGCTCCGCAAGACCACACTGTCTTCCTTACAGAGAAAGAGATAGAGTGATCTCGCAGAGCACAGTTTCACATACCCAGCACTCCACAAGGCCATGAGAGTGCTGTATTTTTGGTATGTACGGCCCATTTGAAGTACATTTAAATCAAGTCTGGCTCGCCATAGCAAATTAGTTTGCCACCCCTGGTCTAAACCCTGACCTATGAGGAACACCTTTAGGGATGAGCTTATTGGCTATGTCTACACTAGAAAAGTTGTCAACCCTATTAAGTCGACTTAACAAAAGTCAACTTAACTTTTCTAGTGTAGACATAACCCCTTTTTGACCTTATTAAGTCGACTTAACACTTTAAGTCGACTTAATAAGGTCGATTTAGATGCTAATCCCTGTCCACACTGGCTTAAGTCAACCTAATAAAGTCGATTTAAGCTTTAAGTCGACCTAAAACGAGGTGTTATTAAGTCAACTTAACTTTTCCTTAAGCCGACTTAAGGAAAGCCCAGTGTGGACACAGAGTAGTTTAGGTTGATTTAAGCCTCCTTAAATTGACCTATCTTGTAAGTGTAGACGCACTCAATTGTTTATAGGAGAGCAGGATGATCTACCAGTTCATCTTGATCTGGGCCTGACTGCAAATCCCTGGGAATCCAATGACAGATTTGCCTGAGATTAGTTTTTGATGGCAATGGGAAAGGACAATGTTAATTTTCCATTTTGAAGAAAATATATATATAGTATTGTTGGATTTGGATATTTCCATCCACTATTACATCCCCTCATTTGGGATGAACAATCCCCCTGATGGGACTGTGGAGGTCCTTGAGATGTGCACCATATTTGGGAAGGAATAATACAATTATCGTTTAAATTACCCTGAAAAG
This sequence comes from Pelusios castaneus, assembly GCA_007922175.1. Classification (NCBI taxonomy): domain Eukaryota; kingdom Metazoa; phylum Chordata; order Testudines; family Pelomedusidae; genus Pelusios; species Pelusios castaneus. The sequence continues at coordinate 3,340,227 of ML685807.1, read as the reverse complement.
CTGCTTCAGTTGTGCAGGCTACACTAAAAAATGAATGAGAAAAGATTAGATTTTTGTGAGATCCCTCCTCTGAGGACAAAATGTATTGTAATGCAGATTTCTTCCATTTCCTTCGAAATCCGTTAGATAATGCAGGACAACACTTCTCAGTGGTTCCTACTATATGCACTGCGTGTCTAAGTAAATGGGAACACAGTGCACTTCAGAAATCATTATAAAGAATTACTAGTTATCTGGATAAGAATAGTCTTGAAAGCTGATCGTGCCTATTGATCTTATTGCAGTTAAAACTCTGTCTCCATGTTCACATTCCTAGAGCAGCAAACTTGATAGCTATGCTAAACAAGAAATATAACTGTCTGTGCAACTAAGAGGACAAATTGTGTATCCTTCCTTCAGAAACTTTTATGGCTATTGTTTTGGGGGGGGGGGGGTTAAGTTCCTACAGGAAATCTTCACAATTTATCTGTGCTTTAAGGGGTGCGTCAAAGATCAATGCTGTCTTGTGTAGTCAAGAAATTATGTAGAAAGTGGAGCCATATATAATAATGACTAATTTTTGTCAGAATCTTTGCAATTGTGCATAAAAACTAGGAAGCAAAGTAGATATCAGTGTGCTAAAACCAAGCCCTCTGAGGTGCTGAGCAGCCCCTGTAAGGTGCTAAACACCCACAGCTCCCAGTCAGTGAAGGTAATGAGAGATGGTAACTTGGCATCTCACAGAGCTTGGCTTTGAGGCACCTCAGCAGCTGCTAGCATATGCAATCTTCTGATATGCACACACATTTGCTATAATTGTTCATGAGAAGATACGGACATGGGTGCATTTACGTTTCTTGCACCTGGCTCTCTGGCCTAAGTTTAAATATTTGACTCTGAGTCTCCTTTGGTTGCCATTAATCATTTTTTTATTATTATTTTCATTTTACATCAGAACTGCTGCAGCTACTGTTTCACTATTGGTCTTGACCGTCTCCTGGCAACAAGCTTTTGTAAAACAGTCAGCAGCATTGAATTTTCCTAAATGGTCTGTCTTTCCTGCATAACACACATATACTCACACACACATAATTGTTATCTCTCTCTGAGAGATTTTTGTCTGCTTCATGTAGATAAATTGTGAAGGCACTCATTTGGTCATTTGGGTAATGAAATCTATTGTCCACTGTAGTATAAAGCAGTCTATGAACCACACTGTTAACATTAGGCACAAAGCAGGCTGACATTATGAAGCATTCAGCTCTATTTTCCAAAGATTCCCGGCTGCACAAAGCAGAGTAATATATTTTTAAGAATGAATGGGTACATTTTCAAAGTGCTTACCTCAGCACTTTATTCTCCTGACTCCTATTAAAGTTAATGGGAGTTGTGCAGCTGAAACCCCATGGAATTCACATGGATTGATAGCACAATATAGCTGCAAATGAATGATGGATCGTGAAAGAGTCAGGTACAAAATGGCAATTTTTGCTCGATTTAGCTATAGTCTATTTTCCAGTTCTCAGCATATTAACCTCTTTGTTGCTGGTTTCCTCTGCAATTTCGGTGCTGAGACTATCTTCTATGAAATGCCAACATTTCCCTGGGCACACTGGAACTTTGGTGACATACCTGATATTACAGGGACCAGTACTTTTCTTTGGTAAAAAAATAAAGGTGCCAGTATTCTTATCTTGATAGTAAATTTGAAAAATACCTCTCCTATCCCTCTTTCTTCCTGTGCTACCTCTCTTCTTCCAGTGATGTGCTCCTTTTCCCTGCTGATCCCATCCCCCCAGCTGAGTAGCAGAGCAAGCAAAAAAGATGCTGGTACTCTGTACCCCTGTGCACCATCACAAAAAAAGCAATGATGGGGCAAGATCAAATCTGTGTTTCCCTACGTACATGCCAGGTATGTGTCAGCACAGTACTTGTGTTGAGGCATTTGCTGTGGTCCCGTCATAGACTGTTAGCATTCTTTCACCAAGACACATGCAGAATTGAACTTTGTAATGCTTCAGAGATTTAGCCCTTAAAATCTATTCAATGCATTGTTTAGGGGGTTTATTTGGGTTTTTTTTTTTGTTTGGTTGTTTGTTTTGGTTTGGTTTGGTGGGTGGGTAGGGTTTGGTTTGGTTTTTTCACTGTCTAGGATAAGAGTATGTGATTTTAGAAATGCAAAATTTGTGAATAAAAATACTCAAGATTTTAATAGCTGTGAACATGCGTCATTTAATTAAGAAAAATGTGCTAAAATGTGACATTTATAAATAGGCTTGGGAGGATTAGATTTTTATCGGTAAAAATCAGTAAACATCAATTTCACCATACACACAAGCTGATGAAAAAATATTTCCATTAATAATCAAAATTAACAGATAGGCAAAGTAAGAAAAATGCATTCTTGAGAACATATTGGAGTTTGATTTAAGGATATTTATTTTATATATTTTGACATGGTGAAAAGTTTGTTTAATAGTTATAAAGCTAACTTTTTTATTCTCAACATCTATCGTCATTAAACGATTATCTGAAACAGCCCAGAAACCTGGGACTCCTTAATCTGGCCTTGGTTCCACAAACACCCTAATTTCTGCTTCATCCTCCTTATCTACCCATCAACAATCCCTTGAAAACTAATCACCATACTTCGGTACCATTGTACATTTTCTGCGTTAGTGGAGGTGCCACAAACCTTCACCTTCATAGTGTAAATGTCGTTGCCCCTTTTCAACCATATCAGCTAGTCAAAACTTGGGACCCTGTGGGTGTCCCAGTAAGGGGACAGACATTGGTGATAGTCAGGTATTTCTTTGATACAATTTTATTTACGAAGAATATACGAAATCCCATGTCCAGTGAATGCAGAAGGAATCAAGTAACACGGGACAGCTTCTTTGGATCATAACAACCCCAAAACCTCTTCCCAAGTTTCTTCTAGTGACAGACACATACTTTTAGCTCAGGAGTTCTCAAACTTTTTTTTTTCTGGTACCCCTTTGAAAATATTTCAGGCTTTGATGATGGCCCACCCCCTATGCTATGTCACCCACACACCTATGTCATTGCACTCCTACTGGGAGCACCACTGCCTTTAGAACACCCAGCCAGCAGCTGCTGCTCTCCAGCCATCCATATCTGAAGGGCTGTGGCCGTCAGCAAAGGGCCCCACACCATGTGTGGGAGCTGACAGGCCATGACTCCTTCATAATAACCTCATGATTCCTTGAGGGATCCCAATGCCCTGTTTGAGAACCCCTGTAGCTGCTCCTTCAGGCTGCCTTTCTCATTTTGGCTGTTCTTGTCTAACCTCAGTTTCTGTGAAACTTTTTTCCTATACACACTCCTCACTGGGTTCATAAACACTTTTTGGAGGTGCTTATGTTTACATTTAGATTAACTGAAGGGTTAGTTCGCACCTATACGTCTCTCAACTCAGCCCATAATGTTTCACCCAGCTCATAACAATATCAATGTTCAATTATCTCCCTCCAATGACTTATGACCCACTGATCCAAGCTCTCTTCTGCTTCACCTGTCCACATGCTGACTGTGGAAAAAGATGGAAAACTCATCTCTTATCCTCCAGATGAATTTCTCAGAGATGAAAAGAATATATTCATGATCTGCTTATGAATCATAACATAGTTCCAATGCTGAGAGGGGACTGTATATACTTAAAAACCAAATTGTGTTACTGTGGGCCATTTTTCTACACAGAGAAGTTCCTTGCTGCTGATCTTGCCATATGGAAATGTAATGATTTAACACTGAATAAAACTAAAAATCAACACAAAGAAGCACTCTATCTTCCTAGGTTTATATACTGTGGTCATTATCATAAAAGTTAAATGGACATCATTCAAAGAGATCAGAACTAAAAGAAATGTTTGAAGTAATTCCTGAGCCTTCCAGTGACTGGATGTTAACCTTTGGCCGTGTCTTCAAATTCCTGTGTGACTCTTTGTCCCCTCCTACTAAAAAGGGAGAAGGAATAGAAAGAGAGAGACAGCAGTAGTTTCACACTGTTCTTCTCTCCCTCTGGGCATTGGCATCATGTATGTAAGCACAGGGAAGGCCTTTTCTGACTGTGAGGCATGGCCCCGCCCACACTCTGTTCTATGACCCGACTGGCCCCTCCTTGTGCATACCGCACATTTGGGCTAAGCAGCAAAGCTGACTGTCTGAGCTGGCTGCCTTTCCCCTGAACTGGGTGGCGGCTGGTGTGCAGGCAGCTGCCCAGTTGGAAGGATTGGGATGATTGGGGTTGGCATTCTGGGCCTGAGACATCACAGTGAGGGCTGTGACCACATTGCTCTCTGGGGCTGCGTCTACACTTGTAAATTAAGTCGACTTAAGCTTGCTTAAGTCGACTTAATTTACCCTGCATCTACACTACAGTTTCCTTAAGTTGACTTAAGCAGCTTGCTTAAGTCGACTTAAGGAAAATAAAGTCGACTTAATGAAAATTAAGTTGACTTTATTAAACCTAGATTTAAGTAGACTTAAGGCTTAATTCGACTTTTTTAAGTCAAATTAAGCCAGTGTAGCCCTGGGGTAGCCCTAAATCAACTTAGGGCTACCCCAGGACTACACCAATGCCCTCCCTGCCGGGGGGGGGGGGCACACAGGTTGTATTCCTTATGTCCTTGATGGCTCATCAGGTAACTCCCTGAGCCCATTGTACCTGGCAGATTACTTAACATTAAGGACACAATGGTTGTAGACAGCCTGTCTCAGGTGTTTACACAAAATCATACAAGTTAAAGTATAGATATAACACCAAATTCCTAACTTCTAATCCAAAGAAAATTCCTAGATATAAACTATATAATCATTCCCAGCAAATTATTACCTTTCTATTGATACCAAAGATGACATAGTTCCTATGGATTATAGCATTTATGAGATATCCATAGAAAATAATATCATAAATGCTTCCCTAAATCCAGACAGTGTCACACCCTGCCCACATGCCCTGCCAGGGTCCCTGTCCCCCTTTGCCCCATTGCACACAAGGGGTGCCCCCCTTCCACCGTGGACCTGCCCAAGGTCCCCCTAGCCCCTAGAAGTCGACCTAGACATCCAGTGTGGACGCTCTAGGTCAACTTTGTAAATTCCCCTTTAAATCGACTTTAATTTTAAGTGTAGACGCACTAAGTCGACTTAGTTAAAGTCGACTTAAAATTACAAGTGTAGACATAGCCTGGGGCTGGGGCCACCTGCCCCTGTCCAGTGCTTGGACCACCCAGCGGTCTGGCCAGCAGTGGGGGAGAGCAGGTCTGGCTCTCAGTTGGTGCAATGTTGGTACCTGGGAAAGCTGGTGCTTGGTTCTTGGGCATTGACTTTTGGCGCTCCAAGGTCTGGGGATGCTCCAGCACTTACCCTACCCAGCCAGCCTGATACTCTAGTGCTGGGGTGAACTAACCAGCTTGGGGCAGAGTAAACCGGCACTCAGGGAGCAAGGCAGGTCAGCACTGAGGCGAGCCAGTTTTGGCGCACAACGCAGGCTGGGGCAGCTGGCCATCTAGCCCTTTGATGCAGGGATGTGGGCTGGTCAGCCTTTCCACATTCATAGGGAACCTTAAGCTTTAAATCTCAATCTTTAACCCCTCTGTACACTCCCGTGCTCTTGCACAATGATTGACCAAAACAAGAATTGTGAATAATTGAGCCAATCTGTCTGATTCCAAATCAGAAGCAAGACAATACTCTTATTAATTGGAATTCTCCCGAAGACACCTATGGATTTAAAATCAGATGACAATCAAATGAGTACAAAACTATGACCTGAGAATCCTAAATGCTCCTCCCTGCAATGGCCTTCCAACATTTCATTCCCAGAGCCACTTGTGTTCCACACAAATCTGGTGTTCTCTTACTTTTATTAGGTTATAAAAAGTTATTCACATGAAGCAAAAGACAAATCCCTCATCTTTTTAATTTTTTTCTGCACAAATAAATCTTTGGTGTCCCTCAGTTTAAGTCTTTAGGTAGACAGCCAGATTAGATAGATTAATAGATTACCACTAATCTTCCACTCCTTTTCCCAGCTCTTTTGAAATTCAGTACAGTTTTAAAAAGAAAGTCAGTTATGGCACTTTTGCTTATTAATGGCACACAAATAGTTGACTTCTCTTTTAAATCTAGACCTCCTATCACATTGCCCTCTCAAACTCTTTCCCTGTTTGCTTCATGAAAATCATGAATAAGGTTTGAGGCCTCAAGTCAATTGAAATTATGCCAGTTGCTTCTGTGGAAGCAAGATTGATCCCTAAAAACCAAATGGTTGGCCCAGTTTTCCAGTGACTGCTGGGTGCTTTGCATAACTCTGACTGCACAAAGAAGCTGTAACCCATCTTAAATCCTAGCACAGGAGATGTGGTGGGAGAAAGGACACTGCTGCATCCAGTTGATTCCCAGCTTCTAGAATGACTCCTGGGGACCTTTAGCATCCAGCATAAAATAGATGAGACTTAAGGCAGCTCATTAGGACCAGGGTCAGCACCCTTCAGCCCCAATACTGGGATGATGGCTGCAAGCCACATTTGACTCCTCCATGAGCCAGAACTGAGCCAAGCTCAGCTCAACTGTCCAGAGAACCTAGGCCAATGGCTGTAGCTGTTCCCTGTAGAGCTCCTATGAATGGTTGCCCATTCATCCTTGCCCACTCCATTTGCTACCCTGTGCATGACAAGCAGGTTGCGTACTGGTTGCACTCCAATCAACCAAGGAGAAGACAGGGACTTCTTGCTACACACACAATCTTTTCTACAAATCACAATGTTACTTTTTAAGTCTAATATCTCAACCTGGATAGGCTAGGAACAAGTGTTGTATCCCATTGGAAAGAAGAGATTGATTCCCAGCTCCTCGGCGAGATAAAGTACTAGTTCCCAGCCCTGATGGTTAAGTTGTTGGATATTATCCATCTCACTGATGCAAGACGGCATATTTCCCATCCTGAACCTTAGCACAATGTCAGGCAGAGGGGAAATTCCACATTTTAGAAAGTGTGTGGAGGAAGATAGAACTTGATTTTTTTCATTGATTTTTATTTTAATTTTTTAAACAGATGGCTCATTGAAGTTGCTCAGCAGTTTTGAACACTAGACATAGACCTGGTTTACACTCTGGTTTGGGGGTTTTTTTTAACCAGGATAAACATCTCAAATAAGTGTGACTATATTTAACTGAAATAGTTATACCAGCAGAAGCAGTAATGCAGATGCAGTTGCAGTGGTATAAAGGTGACTTATACCAGTATATTACAGAGACAAAGTGGGTGGGGTAATGTAGCACTAAAGATGAATTTATACCATAGAATTGCTTCCAACAAGAATTTCTATCTAGAATCATGCTTATTATTCATTGATAAAAATGCCATCCTCATTCATTTACTTGAAACTCTGTATTGTAATCAAAACTCCATTTTGAATTCTTTTCTTCGTTTTGTATTGCCCAGCCTAAGTTTTGCTGAAACTTCATTTAAATGTATTTTTAACTTAGTTTGGATGTGTGAATGAACAGTGTGTGTGTGTGATGGGATCAGTCTCCAAGGCCAGCCTGTCCTGATGACAAATAGCCACACCATTTTGAGGGCTGAAGAACAATGCAATCAAACCCTGCAAAAGCAAGAATATACCCTAGAAAAATGGGACAAAAAGCCCCATCAAGAACAAGATCAAAGTCACATCTGCCATTAACTGATGACTCATGGTCATACAGTACCCTGAGGAAGTGTGGACACAGCAGATCCATGGATAAAAGATGGGTGAGACTGCATAGCTTTGGGTAATGTTCTGCACACCATCCAAGAGCGTTGGTGCACAGCTGTGTGCCCGACACAGACCCCAGCCAGGGAAGCTGGGCATGAGGAAGAGTGGGGGTGATTCCACTGTGGCACAGTGCTCCTCCTGGCTCCTATCCTGAGGCATACCTGGTCGGCCGCTCAGTCCTTCCCAGGCTTCATGCTCATTCTTGGCTGCTTCACTATGTAATGGCCTGTTTGCTGTAGGCCTCTTTGTCTGGAGCTCCAGACAAGCCGGTACCCTGTCATTCTCCCTCTCCCCACACCTCTGGAACAGCCAGCACTTCCTCAGGACAAGACTTTAAAAGACCCATGCTCTCTAAACCCAAAAGAGTGAAGAGCATTAAGTAATTAACACTGGAACCGTTTGTTAGCCTTTGAAAATAGAATAAGAACAAATAGGAACGCAATTCCTCAAGAATCTTCAGCGAAGACTGCCAATTATGGGTCTCCAGATTGTTAATGTTAAATGTTTTTATTTTTCATAGCTGAGTCACACCAGTAGTGCAGTGTGGAAAAGACTGTCCATTGGCTCTGTGCTCTGGAATGGCCTCAGACAAGTGTTTGTTAGTTTCTCATTTTCAGGCTCACTAATATTCAATCACAAAAAACCCAGCAAAAACAAAACAAAAAAAAAGCAACATAATATTTACAGGTGAAAAAGAGCCCACCCCCTACTCTTTACAGACATAGGATAGAATTCAAGACGTTTAAATGTTATTATGTGCACATAGCTACTGAATCACTATTTCCAACAGAATGTTTACACAGTTGTCTGGAAACATATTGTTTGCTTACTTTTAAAGCCCATTTATATTCAACCCACATAGCCGCACACATGAAATTTCAGACAAAAACACAGATGAAGAAATGAATCCCCAGCATGCTATTATTGTTATTTATTGTTTGTATCCCAGAAGTACCGATAAACCAAAACTGATGTTTGGTATTGTTCTAACACAGAGTAAAAGGGCAGTTCCTCCCCGGAAGAACACACATCAGAATTTAAGATGAGATGCAACAAATAATTGTATCGAAAAATTGAAGAGTGAGGGAGGAATACTGAGGCTAAAAGTAACAAGACCATGAGTTTGCAGAGGCCAACTATGTGCACAGAGAGATGTTTTTGAGTCAGTTCATGTCTCCAATATAAATAAATATGATAAATAGCAAAAGTTCCTACTGTAGACCTCTGCTTAGCCATAATTAGTTGGCAGTTTACCACAGACATCACAAAAGAAGTTGCTTCTTGAGGAGCTAGTTGGAGGTGTTTAAAGGCAGTGCCCAGGCATAAGAGTCAGCAAAGAAGAAAATGGGAAGGAGCTTCTGTGAAAGGTGAGTTAATGGATTATGGAGGCCAGCAGCATTGACAGAGCAGAGTGAGCTGGATTGGGTACAAGGGAAACAAGCGGGGAAGGATGAGATTGTAAAAGGTCATAAAGAAGGAACAAAAGGCTTGTATATGAAATGTTGGATGGGGCTTGAAAAGGGGATTGAGACTATGAGAGGTCAAAAAGGTGACTTTGCAACATCATTTTGACTAGACAGTAGAGTGAGATGAGTGCTAGGAAGGTTAGAGAGGATGAAGATAAGCACCTGAGAAAGTTTTAGCAATGTAGAGCTAGGGAAAAGGTTTGATCTAGGAAATGCTATGGAAGAAGAAGTGGCAAGACTTGGATATAGCTTGAGTGTATGGATCTAGAGAGGATAAAGACTCAAAGATGACTCTCATGGTGAACCTGAGTGACATGGCGAATAGTAGTACTGTCAGTGGCGATAAAGAATGCCGTGCAGTTCTTTGGGGAATGAAAGGACCTCAGTTTTAAGCAAATTACAATGAATAGATAGCAAAAGTACCACAAGGAGATGACAAAGCCAGACCAAGACACAAGACTGTGGAGAGGAATCAGGTTAGAAATGGATCTCCAAACAACCAAATTTCTGATCCAGGTTTCAGTTCATTGTAGTCTCATTGCCACTGAAGAAAAAGCAAGTTTTGTCATTTTCTTGCTTTCCCATTGCATTATTGTGCAATTTGGCAAGCCTGGAGCTGGAACTGGAGACACTGTGTGTGACATGCTGCACCCCACGTACACCTTTGTCATGTGATCTGTGTATCATTCATGTTCACCCTTACCCTTGTGACCATGTATGGTCTAATGTAAAGTATGTCATGTAAGATGTTTATGGACTGCTCATGGCATACTCTACAGTAGTGTCATGGTAGCATGTTTCCTGCAGCAACATACATGTGCACAGATATGAAACTCTGCCAGGTCATGTCCCCAAATGTGTCTCACATGGCCCAGAGAGACGCAGACAAACAGAGCTATGTTTATACACCCAGCGAGGACATGCATACAAAAACAATGGACTACCTAAGTATTTGTAGCACCTAAGGCTCAAGAGGAAAATATCATGCCCATTGCGAGATATAGGCCATCACCTAGCTGCAGCAGGCAGAATCAAGGGGGTTGGAAAGAAAAAGAGATACTTTGTTCTGTGTGAGATTCTTCCCTGGATTCCATTTTCTAGGCAACACTAAGAACTGGTAACCTCACCAGATGGTGGGAAGAATCTGGCTACAAAACCATCGGTAGCCAAGTCTGTGGGTGAGTTGAAAATAGACTGGCACAGTGATCTTAGTTTAAAATGTGACTTTTATTTGATTGCTGCTGTCTCCTTGACTGATTAATCATTTGATTTTATAGCAGTTTGACTTATATTCACTTAAAATCTTACCATAGTCAATAAACTTACCTTTGCTTTATCTGACGCAGGGCAATATTGAATGGGAGGGTGTGTAAACGCCTCACTGGGAGCAAATGCTGATGCATATCAATGTCTTTGTTAAATTGACAGACAAGGGTAAATGAGCTTGCAAGACCCGGTGGGGGTGCTCTGAACCTTGCAAGACTAGCTCCCAGGGTTGCATTTTGGCCTGGCGGTGTTTGCTGAGAGACTATCTCCATGAGTGGTCAGTGAGAGTGTTCTTCCACTGGTTAAGGTACCGATTACACGCAGGTGGCTGGGTGTGAGCTGCCCCAGGAATGGGGGTAGATCAGAGCCTTGGAGTGAAGAACTGGGGTGGCATAGCTGCATACCACTCCAGCTTGAAGGAGAGGAACAGCACACTGTGCTCCTCTTTTTGGTAAACTGGAGCGTACCATATCAGAAATTCATTTACAATATGAGACCATTTGGAACCTACCCCACACCAGGCATCCTCGTGACTGTGGAGAGGCACTCTCTCTTTGGACAGTAGAGAAAGGTGGATGAGACAGTGCAGGAAGCTGTCTAGTTGCTGCGACACTCGACTTACAAATGAGAAATGCACATCATCAGGTAGGTTTGCCCTTGGCATTGGTCTTTCTGATATTAAATACGGAACAGACTGACATTGCACAGCCTATCTGGTAAATAGGAACTTCCTACAAAAGAAAGTTGACGGGTTTGGCCAGCCTTCTACTTGCCAGTTTGTTGCTAATCACAGGATTTCTCACAGTGACAACAAGAAGCTGTATCAGCTTACAGTTAAGGAGAGGTCCAGGTTTGAACAGCCATTGGAGCAGATCTAGAATTTGGGTTTCCATGCATTACTCTGTTTTAGAGCCATTCTGACTGTCTCTTTGACCTACTGAATATGTAAGTATCTCATACAAAGTGGAGCGGCTTCAGCAGGTTGAGATTGAGGCTAATTCTTTACTGACGGTGACAAAATCACCACTGTCAGAGCGATCTTCCAGGTTCAATTGAGCAGTCTGTGTAGATGAGCTCAATTGATCCAGAAATCACCGTAACAACTCTAACCCCAGAACTGGAGTATGGGTAAGCCGACTGGAAGGCATTTCCACTTGGCTTACCATAGTGTGTAGTGAGCTCTTAGTAAGTCAATGGGAGATACACAAGGTATTTTACATACCTTGTGTATCTCCTGTCCACTGCTGCCGAAAAGTACAGCAAATATAGACATGGGCTGAGAGTTGCCCTCCTCTGCCTTCAGAATTCCCAGTGCCTAGCATACCTACCTTATGTCACATGTTTGCTCTGGCACAAGAAGAGTGGGGATTTGAACTCTGGTCTGCCACATTCCAGTTGAATGCTTAAATACTGATTATAAAAGAAGGATATGCCTATCCATGCTGTTTTTTCCTCCTGCCTGCCTCTAGGAAGGGCTGATCTGGGTTAAGCAACTAATCCAGATGACTATTTACCAGCTGTGAATCCCAAGGGCATTAAATGGATTTACACTCAACCCACTAATCAGCATTTGCTATTGGCTAGCTTAGGCAATGCTCTACTCAACTTTTGTGAATCTTATTCTTGCCTAACTCTCCACATACATTATACAGGGAACCTGTGTGAGTGACCAGGGGATCTAAAGTTAGATGTTGCAGCACTGAATCTCAGTCTTCTTTGTGGATCTAGCCCCAAATTGCTCCTTGAAATGTAATGCTTTGTAGAGCTTTTATGCCTATGCCTAAGGCAACTCTGGAGACTTGTTGGGATGTCACCCCAAAAATGTGAAGCAAGAAATACTCTGCTCTCTTTTATTTTATTTTTTTTTAAACAAACCTTCGGTTAGGCTACTGTGAATTTCTTAAAGGCCCATGCTCATGGATCTGAATACTGCACCCGCAATGGTTGGCTTTCAAATTCATTTCACACATTTTCAGGAAACAGATGAAGATAGACCTCTCAAGTAACATCTCAACTTGGTGGAGAATGTTAATTAAATTGGGAAACATATTTCACTGACTTTGTGTTGTTCCAGGAACCATTTAAAAACTCTAAGACCAAAGGAGTATGATCATTTCTGGTTCTAATATTGTTTGGTCAAGATGGCTTCTTGCTGCATCCCGAAAGTTTTCCAGCTGTTGCACAATGACTTAAATAACTGGAAAATAGGATTTTGATTTTTTTGTAACATTTTATTAAGCAAATATTAATCATGCACATCTACCAATATGAATTAAAAGATGACAAATATAGGATTAGTACAAGAGGACCAGCAAATATACACTGCATTTTCATCATTGTACAGCTTAATATTTCCAACATGCTTGCAGTACAGATATTGATTAAAAATTATAAGTAGCATTTTGAAAATAAAGCGCATATGACTGCTTTTTGTCCCAACCTCAGTATTCTGTAACTGGCAGATTCACCCTGATGTAAGATTGAGTTATACCAGCAACAGGTTGGGCTCATTGTTTTCAGAACGTTTTTGAAAGATGCTAATTAATGGAGGCCACGGTAGCTTGCTGAATGCCAAAATGGCTAAATGGAAGCATATAGGTTGCAACTGCTTCTGTTTTATTGCAGCATACATCAAGGGACTGCCAGGGACTATTAAAGTCAATAGAACTCTTCCCCTTGAGTTCAGTGTGCTTTGGATCAGATCCCTAGGACACAGTGCTAAGAAATACAACTGTCCAAAACCAATTTGTACCCGTAAGTATTTTTTCTGGAATGCAACTTTTGGAGAGTAGAGCGTGGAGCCCTTCCGTTCAAAATACATTGGTGGGTTACCACTGTTTCCCCAGCTTCAGCTTAACTGATGGGCTGCTCTTTAAAGATCAAGCTCCAATTCTTCTCTAATTCTAATCTTCTAGTAATGATTTGAGGCCAGTCTTTAATATGATATTTATGGCCTTTATTTGGGGTAATGATGATGAAACACCAGTTCAGTTTCCACTTGTTATCCAAATACATACCTCCTTCCAAATGCATATCAGTATGTGAGTAATTTCCCTATCACTATGCATAGTCTGTTCCCCAATAGATCATCTATTTAATCTATCTTTATAGCAGAGGCTTTTCTAGTACACCTGTCACCATTGTATCTATACACCGGTTTGAAAGCTAAGAACCCAATCTTGCAATTAGTTATTACCAGACATGGATCTTTATTACTGTGAGTAGTCCCTTCAATGGGGTAGCTCATGGTAATAAATCTATGCCCAGTATTTTTGTTGGTCAGAGTAGACCCCAATTTAATATTAACATTGTCTAAAGGGATATAAAATCTGGCTTTCCTTGATTTCTAGCTGTTCTGTATATTCATATCAGTGTAAAACAGGTTGAAAAATCACATTGTATTTGACAAGGTAGCCATCATTGTAAACATAGAGGGTTTGGTCTGAGGGATTATAGTTGATGCTTTGAATTGTTTCTAACATTTTGTCCACAATTATACTAATTCTACCTTCCTGGTTAGTGTTTGTGTCATACGTGTAAAATATTTCCTCTTTCCTGGTGTTGACAGGTCTTGTGGCATACAGAACACCACATACGATGAAAGCGTTGGAAACAGATGGCTTATACTGCCTTGTTTTCCAAGTATGTAGCACATCAAGGGTGGTTTCATTGAGTTTGCTAATCACAATATTACCTGTGCTCTCCTCCGTTGAGTAAATTACCCACAATCCACTTTCATCCACAGCAAAGTCCATATCTTGCCACCCAACTCCAGCATAAGAGAAACGATTACCAGAAACAGCATTGGGCAGAGTTTTCCTCACAGCCAACGCGTTTGTGTTTAAATCAATCTTGCCCATATCTCTCGAATTATATAAATTGCAGTACATGAAATTATTGTAAACTGCAGTACCACTGCCTTCCCCATATTCAATTCTTTTCTCTCTAGCGTTTTTCAGTAGCAGCAAATCATCGTAGGAATTATGAAGTCTGTAATATTCCAAGAGTCTCCCATCTGGGTTCAAAGGTGCAACCCAGTAGAGGTCCTTTTGTGGGGTACTAAGAGAGTAATCCCTACCCCAGGCACCATATTTGTAGGAAAATCCCCTCCAGTTCAACTGTACAACATAGGGCTGGCTGATGTTCACGATTCCACCATGACTGCAGCTGCCTGTAAGCCAAGAGAAAATGCAGGCTTTTCAAACAGCATGATTAGGAGAGAAGATTTACATTGTGTGCTTTATAAGAATCAACTTTGGTTCAAGAACAGAAAGAAATGCATATCTTTGGTTGAGAATTATTTGGTTTGCCCCATGTAAACAACATATCGATTTCAGAACTGTAGCTGTTCCAGTCTGATGGAGATTCAGTGGTCAAAGGCCCATACCCACTAGAACTGGGGTCATACTGAAAAATCAGTCAACAATCCAGCAACCAATTATAGGGAACTCACTTTTCAGTCAGTGCTCACTGGCAACAAGTAAGTGATCAGTCTTTGTTTCAGTAAGTGATCGTTTTTCTGTTTCCACTGTTTGATGCTTTCCAACCCAATGGGCTGGGAAATCACACAGAAAAGACAATTTCAGAAGCATTTTAGGTCATTTGCTCCAGTAGTGGGGTACAATTCTGGGAATATGGGAAACAAGAAAACATCTTGTCTCACTATATATCGGTGAGTTTTGGAAGGTGGAAGGAGAATTAGCAGCTCTAGTTCTAGAGGATCATTTCAGATTAGCATGTTGCTGTCAAAATTACCACTTTAAAACAGTATTTCACAATGCCTCCATTTGAGGCTCTCAAAGTAATTCAGACACTAATGAACATAGCTCTCTATATAAATATCAGCAGTTTACATGTGAGGTAATTTTAAAGTCACCATGCAACCTAGTTTAACCAGGACAGTCCTGGTTTTTCATATGATATCCCATGAGCTTCAAGATGACTGAAATATCCTGTTTATACCTTTCATTGGCCAAAACATTTGGCTTTTTATTTTAGCTACATAATGGTTGATTGAGGTGTATTGCTATGCTGAGTAGAATTTGTGCTGTTTAACAAGAACAAAGAACAACAGTGGAATAAGCATTGTGTCCTGAACCAAGTCCCGAATGAAGAAAACTGGAAGGAACATACACACGATCAAAACTCTTCTTTTGCTCAAAGCAATTGTTGGTGACACGTGTTCCAAAATGCCCCACTCCAAAATACCATTTCTCTCTGAATCAAAAGCTGGCAATAGTGACACAAGCACATTTTAAAATAAATGGTCTGACACTTTGCAATCTTACAAGATGTCACAGTGAATATGTGCCCATTTTTTTCCTTTTAAAAATGTGGTCATCTGAGACACAGATGCTAAGTGATCTGCCCATGATCACACAAAAGTGAGTGGTAGTGCTAACCTAGACCCATTTCCTAAGGTGCTGTTACCAGTAGATGATGCTCCCTCTTAGACCTGAAGATCTGAATTTCATGTTTCTATTAATTGAACAATCACAGGAACAGCTGATGACATCATAAACACCTAGGTCAGTGCAAAGATTGCACATGCTTCAGTGGTTGAGGGTGTCTTTGATACAAGTCACTTACAATTTGAATCACTTACATATCATTGGATGGCTCTTTGCAAGCCTATGTGAAAAGAGTTGCTGGCCTTAGTCTATTCCAAATAGAGAAGTGTCCAAAAGACAAGTAAGACCATCACACCCTTACTAGCACAGAGGACAGAAATAAATAACACACAGACAGAACTACAGAACTATCCTCTCACACCTAAACCTTATAATGGGTTGAAGAACACTAATGGAGCAGAACAGGGAAATTCATTTTGCCTCTGACAGGCCCAGACAAGTGTCCAGAAACATCTTCTGAGCAGTCCACAAAATACAGAGTAATGTGCAGAGTGGGGAGAAGCCTTTGTGGCCCGTCTGAAGATGTGCTCTCTGGGAAATCATTGGCAAGTGCCGGCCATGTGGAGAAAACTGATGTGTACATATGCAAAACATTTCTTCTTCAGAAATAGAGGGATCAAAGTTATCACTGCCAGGGATGATTTATCAGCATCTAGATAGAGGGATACACTTCTCTAGTGGCAGACAATATCTCTGTGGCCTTTCAGTCTAAGGCTAGGTCTACATTGGTAGAGAAATTCGATGTCAGTCAATGGGAGTTACGCATGCTATGCAGAGTAGCATGTGTAACTCTTGTCAACTGCCGAATTCCCCTTCAGCACGGCATCTTCACCTCACTGCGCTGACAGGAAATGCGTTCCTGTTGATGCCAGATCTAAACTGACCGCCAAGTCGATCTGGAAAGATGAGTCTGACAGCAGTAAATTTGACTTTTAGATCTGGTCTAACTATTGGTAATGTCTGCAGAATCCAATGTTAATGTGTATTTAACTGTAGTTGTAGAATTTGCAGCAGTCTGTGAAATACAGTTGGCAATGAAAATCTCCCTTGCTTTTGTATTTCCACCTTTCCTAAGCTCCACTGTTTCCTTTCTTCTGTTGTATATCTTTTCCCACACCTCCCTCTCTCAGCCTGACCAAAGCATTTGGGGATCAGGAATTCACTCAGTGCCCTCTCTGCCACTCATTGCTGGGGGTGGGAAGCAGATTTAATATCTTCCCAGGGCTTCTTGGTCAGCACCAGCCATCTGTGGGCTTAGTTGCCAGAGCAGACATTTACAGACATTCTCTGCCACTGTAACTCCCCCCAGATCAATTTTCTCCTCTGTGGATTCTCTGCTAGAAGGAGTTGTAGCCCTAGGTTTTGCTCCCTCCCTTGCTGAAAATCACTACCACATAATGCTCCAATTACAGCAAATCAGCATTCTAGGCTCATATTCGGTAAAGCATTTAAACACGTGTTTCAGTGCCTTCCTGACTGGAATGCACTGCAGAGACCTGAGACCTCATTTCCAGATATAACACACAATGGGTGCATCTACACTTGTAAATTAAGTCGACTTAAGCTTGCTTAAGTCGACTTAATTTACTCTGCGTCTACACTACACTTTCCTTAAGTCAACTTAAGCAGCTGCTTAAGTCGATTTAAGGAAAAATTAAGTCGACTTTATAAAACCTAGTTTTAAGTCGACTTTGCTGGCTAAGTCAACTTTGGAAAGTTGGCTAAGTCAACTTTAAGTCAACTTAGGGGGCTCCAGGGCTTCCCCACTGCCCTCCCTGCCAGGATGGCTGGCACAGCCACAACCTGGCATGCCCACCCTGCTCCTATGCCCTGCCAGGGTCCTTGTCCCCCTTTGCCCCATTGTACCCAGGTACAATGGGGCAAAGGCTGAGCCCCCTAGCATTTGGCAAGGGGTGCCCCTCTGCCACCGTGGACCTGTCCCAAGTCCACTTAGCCCCTACAAATCAAACTAGGCATCCAGTGTGGACGCTCTAGGTCGACTTTGTAGGGTCCCCCCTAAGTTGACTTAAAATTTAGGTGTGGACATGTTAAGTCGACCTAAATTAACAAGTGTAGACATAGCCAATGAAGGTAGTGTGTGACTAGGCAGGCTGCAGCTCTGCAAATAGCACTTAGCATAGCTGATAATGGCTTTTGTACTTGCTACACATAGTGATATTTGGAGGTACTCATACCTGAGTTAATGCAAGAAAGATAATGCAAAGTGCCACCTCTGTAAATCAATTTGAGCCATTTGCCTTATATCTCTGTAGTGTTCCTCTGGCATTATGGCTTCTTCTTAATTTTCGACATATTGAATCTAATACTGAACTCACAGAAATCTGATTTCAAAATTAAATGGTTATTAAGTGCTTCTATAAATCTGTGATTTGTTCCAAAAAATATTTTTGGTGCTGAGGTACTACTAAACTCACATATCCAACCTCGAGTAATTTTTCATGTCATTAAACTGAACCCATTCCAGCTTTATTTCAATAATTCATGCACTGTTTCATAAATAAAAAACAAATGTGTGCTCAGCAGAGAGACCTTTTCTTACAAAAGAAATAATAAATTATTATTTCTTCCCTTAAAGAGATCTCTCTGCTGAACACTTGTTTGTTTTTTATTTATGAAACCAGGCATGAATTATTAAAATAAAGTTAGGAGCATGTTCTGTTTAATGACATGAAGAAATTGTTTGAGATTCCATACAGTGGATATTTGATTTTGATTTTTGAAAGCTCTCCCAGAAATAGGGTTTAGAAAAAAAAACAAAAAAAAAACCCCAACAACCCTACGGTAGTCAGGGAGGGGTATCTGTCTTTTGCACAGGTCCAGGAATTCATCGTTATTTATTTAATCTAACTGGCCTTTCTGTCTGGATCTTCTGGGGAAAAAATACACAAAAGAAACAGAGACTCATGTAATTTTGTAAACATTGGGAGGCCCTTGAAACAAATCCATATAAATTATTCAGACTTTAACTCTTTTTTACTGTGTTAGGCCTCTGAGTCCCAGGTGAAAGCTGTGTCTCTTGCAGAAGTGGGCAGTATATTCATGAGGGGGGTAAAGTAAAGGGAGGTAAGGAAACACATACCTTTTATTCCCCCTCACAGGGTACCCAGACTTTGGGCTGGGATATGCACTGGGAAGTGGCGCTGAATGTCCGTTTGCTAACCCACTTCTGAGGGGAAGAGGAGTGAGCAAGGAGAGGGCAGGAAGGTGAGAAGTCATTGCTCCATAGCTCCAGTGGGCCAGTCACCACAACTAAATTGGCAGGCTGGGGATCATGTCATCAATGAGTTGTTACTACTACACCTCCTAAATAACAAGGCAGAAAGGAAAAATGTGGCTCCTCCTTGAACCACAATTTTTCCTGTGTTGCTCCTGGGCGGCACAACAATGTGCCACATCTTCCTAAGGGCTGAGATATCATCTAACCCATAAATTGTAAGCTCTCTGGAGAAGGGAACATATTTCCCTTTAGTCCCACTACTGTGATCTGGCCATGCAGGCCCTTACATCCACATTGGTTCCCACATTGGTACCAGGATCTACCCATATGGATCAGATTGCCGGAGTGGGCCTGTCTTTGTACACACACAATGGAAATGCCCAACACTAAATTAACACATCCATAACTAAGGTATTGACATTTCAAGCAATAACTGGTACCACTACATTTCCCCAAAAGACAACCAGACCAAAAGTATTTCTTTTCCTACATCCCAGATGAAGGGGGGGGGGGGGGTGCATGAAATCAGTGTGACCCTCAAACAGTGATACCAGGAGGCTAATTCCATATCCCCATCCTGGTGAGAGCTGTTTGCCAGTAATATGAAACATGGTGCATTAGTCCATGAAGACACTATCGGGGAGCAGTGGGGGACAGTGTTGCCTTTCTATTTGCCTGTTAGTGTCTCATTTGACTCACCGCTCTCTGCTGACTTCCAGATAATTTTAGCCCTGGGTGACAAAGAGTCTGCTGAAGAGTCCACACTCATCCCTTATATCTGTACTCCTGCCCTGATGCAGTCAGTCAAAATCAACACGAAAGAGAAACAGTCATTCAGTCTGTCAGAGGGAAGAAGTTGGATACTTTTCTACTGATCAGGGCAGTAAATAATAACAGAGGTGCTGGAAACTGCTACTGGCATGGTAACAGTAATGAGTTTTTATTACCAACACGTTTACTGCATCCCATCTTAGACTGGGCAATGCACGAGAAAACTGAAGTCAGAGAGCAGGCCAGATGGAGAGCAGTACTTTCTTTCTGACAGGTGGCTTGAGGATAGGCCTATTCTCACTACAAAGCATGTCAGTAAGCATCTTGGGATGCAATATTTGAGGGGCTGTATTCCAAAGAACTGAAATAGTGAGTAAATTTGATTAAACCCTCCTTAAACAAGTTATGGATTTTTCAGGTTATCTGAAGTCCGCTTTGTCCAACAGAAATAGGAAGGAGAGAGGAGTTAAAAACAGATCTGAAAACAAGACAGAGGATCTGTTTAATAGTAGATTTCTAATATTTGTATGAACCAAAAGCAGAGGAAGGCCAAAAGGTTTGACAGGAACCAAGGCTATGGAGGAAATGTATGGAAATCTGTGCTTAATGGCTTAAATGAGTTAGGGAGTTTTGGCAGCTGAGATGTGAACACCCATGTGAAGCCTCTACAGAGACCCGACCAGGGAATGAAACAAACTCACTTATTCACTCCATATTCCTGGACAACAACCTCTCCCTCACACTTTCTCTCTGTTAAGAAAATGAAGTGTGCTGTCTGCAATCACGGTAGAAAGTCTCAAACAATATGATATGAAATGAAAGATTGTACCCACTACAAAGAGAACAAAATTCTGCTCTTTTCCCTCTTTACCATGCATACAAACTCAGGCCAAGCTGGTTTTGTGGGGTAATTATATAGCATGTGGGGGATCTGAAATTTTTTCTCTATCTAGGTATTTACCCAGCTGTACCTGAGGCTCTCCACTCCCTGACAGACAGGCAACTTCCCAAGCTCTCCACAATTATTATTCCAGCACTGGACTGGAGTAAAAGTCATGGCACTGCTATACGCCCCTAAAGGATGGTGATATCACTGGATCTACCTAATGACAGACCTAGAGATCACAATCCCGTATTGCTTTCAGACTCCCACCAAACCTCATTTTAAGCTATTTTAAGTTGCTGGCAACTTACCTCTACCATTCAGAAGGCCTATTGGCTATGTCTACACTAGAAAAGTTAAGTTGACTTTGTTAAGTCGACTTAACAAAGTCAACTTAACTTTTCTAGTGTAAACATAGCCCCTTGTCGATCTTATTTAGTCGACTTAACACTTTAAGTGTTAAAGTGCTAAAAGGCGCTGATCCCCATCCACACTGGCTTTAAGTCAACTTAAAGCTTAAGTTGATCTAAAACCAGGTGTTATTACGTCGACTTAAGCTTTCCTTAAGTCAACTTAAGGAAATGCTTCAGTCGACTTAATAAAAGCCCAGTGTGGCCGTGGCTTTGTTTAGGTCGA
This sequence comes from Pelusios castaneus, assembly GCA_007922175.1. Classification (NCBI taxonomy): domain Eukaryota; kingdom Metazoa; phylum Chordata; order Testudines; family Pelomedusidae; genus Pelusios; species Pelusios castaneus. The sequence continues at coordinate 3,318,799 of ML685807.1, read as the reverse complement.
CTTAAGCCCCCTTAAGTCGACCTGAGTTGCCAATGTAGATGCACCCATAGAGTTCCTCCCTATGGCATCTCCACAGCTTCCCACAGCCCTCAAACAAGAAAACTGCTGAGGTTCCATTGCTAGGAGCCTTTTGCAGTGCCTACACCAATGGGGGAATTGAACCCAGAAACCATCCAAAATGCTCTGGGTAGTTCCTCAACTTATATAAACTGTCCTGATTCAACCAAAGTCAACTGAACCATGGGAACTTATGCCAGCTGAGGATCTGGCCCTGACAGTCCCAGTGCTGAGAAAGCTGCTGTCCCCTACAGGAAAGCCACATTCAAGTCAATCAGAAAGAGGTCTGCCCAACCTGAAATGAACCTCTCCTCCTCTCATATACACCTACAGCACACAGCATTATTGTAAAAGGTTTTAGTACTTTTCACTGTAAGAAATACTCGCTCTCAGGGTTGAGAAGAAAGAGGCAGCCTCTTTCTACACGTCATCACACTCAATAAATCATTGAAATGCTCTTCAAATGCTTTTTAAACCCTATACTTTCCACCGAACCATTGGTAAGCCTTTCCTAAGGATTAGCAGAGGCCTTTAGAGTGTAGTTCCCCACCCCCACAATCATCTGACCCAACCAACAAGGTGCTGTTCATTTTTCCTACCAGAGACAACTGGCTGCCTGCAGTGCTGGAAAGCCCTGAAGAGGGAGAGAGAGAAAACTTTTACTTCCACCAGTTTCTCTCTCCTTCTAATGGGAAGCTTGAAATAACTGACCTGAAGATGGTAGGAGGTAAGGACTGGTGGGTAAAATATGTGCATTAAATGTATAGTGGAAAATGCTCTGCTTTGTTCAAAGGTTTCTCCGAATTTTTCTTTATTAGTTTGGTTGACCTCTGATATGTTGGGCAAATTATTAGGTTTATTTAAAAAGTAGTCTTCTTCCCCAATTGTATTATGAACATTTGACTACCTTCTGTTTTAGAAAGACTTGGCAAAAAGATGTCATAAAAATGCATACAGAGAATTGACATTGCTTGACTAATCTTTTGCCTACTCATTAATGACTAGGAAGCTTTCCCTTAAGGAAAGCTATCAATTGCTATAGAATTTAAACTTTCTTATTAAAAAAAAACAAACACCTGAGTGACATCCTGGCTCCATTGAAGACTGAGTTCAATGGTACTAGATTTTCACCCTAAGTTCTAGCTTTTATGGCTCAGCAGAAATTTCTGTATATTAATCAAATATAAACTTGCAATGTTGTCTTCTTAGTCTGCATACAAACAATGCTAATCCTGCTCCTCAGATTTCCCAAGCAGTAAAGAAACTATCCATAATCAGAGCTGGTCAGAAAAACTAACTTTCCCCACAAAAAGAGTTCAGGGAAGTGGAAAACAGCACTTTTCATACTTTTGTACTTTTTTCCAACTTTTTCCAGTTGAAAAACAGTAGAAAAACAGTAAGAAGATGTGAAAATGTTGTTTTCCACCCTCACTTTTAATTCCAGCCTGTTCCCGATAAGTTAGTAGATGTCTGACAAGACCTGTGCATTATTGTCATTTTATTTAACTCAATCTTCTTCCTACTTTTCACATCCTTTCTTATGTGGTATATACAAGGAATGCTTACCTGGTGGAAAATAGGAAGGGATAGTGGTTTGATTTCTATTCTTTTCACATTCTTGCAATCGATTCTGCAGAGCCACTATTTCTCGACGGATTGCAAGGATATTGTTTTTGTCCAGTGACTCCAAATCATTAACCATGAGAGTCAGATTCTGAATCTGGAGAAATAAAAATACAGCATGACTTTAAATTGCAGACAACTTTATTTCACAAACATTTTAGGTTGGATTTCTCACGTCATAAAAGGTGCTGCAGAACTAGTTTTAGGAAATATTCCCAAGAATATGTTTTAGCAGAATTTGTGATTTTGGCACTCAGTCATATACCATTATGGTAAAGATCACCCAAAAATGTCCAATAAGGCTTGCTCAGTTATTGTCAGTTACCTAAAAATAATTATTTCAGTCTTGCAAAAGTGTCTTTAAAATTTACCTGCCCAGAAAAATAGTCTACTCACACACTCATTTAATGTTGAAGGACAATGATATTTTACTTACCGTCAAAAGCATTTATTCACTCCAGGTAAATAATTTGATTTATTGAATATTGGGAAGGCATGAGAATTTCCCAGTTTTTGATTTACCTTGATTGGGCCATAACCCTAATATGTTACATTTTTAATTATTTTATTAAGACACAGATGCTGTCAGGTCTGGATGTCCATAAAGTAATATTTATTATAATAATTTAGACAGCATATTTATTTAATATAGCATCCAAGAACTTTAGCTTTCAGGCACACAAATGATAAAAATTGTTGTTTTTTCCCATATATGAAGAAAAACCATGCTAACATGCTTAAAGCCAAGCTTTGCTTTAATTTATACTGCTTTAAATCCAGAGTAATTCCAATAAGAATAGTAGAGACATGCCAGATTTCACTGTTCTAACACAGAACTGAATGTTTCTGAATGGCTGAATAACCCCCATACTGTACCTCCACATATAGTTGCTCAACAATCACATTGCTTCCACCAAGTGTGGATTTCAGCTCCGTGACCAGTCTCTCCATTTCTCTGATTTCCAGTTTCAGTAACTGGAAGTCCAACTCAGTATAAGAAACACTGGTCGCCTCCATATGTTCCACCCTGATGGTTAGGTTTCGGATTTTCTGTTCATACATTTCAGTTGCTTTGGTATATTGGCTAACCTTAAAAAGAAATAGGAGCAAATTTTCAAGTTCAGTTTAGCAAATATATTAGGCACATCTGACATCTTTATTATACATATAGAATCATAGAATCATAAAAGATTAGAGTAGGAAGGGACCTCAGGAGGTCATCTAGTCCATATTTATATATAAATATGCTATAAATATGCCAAATTCTGCCCTTGTTTACATCTGTGCAATCCGACTGGGGTTCAGTATGTATTGCTGAAGGCAGAATTTCATTCATAATCTTCACTTTTTTATTTTTCATTGTAACAAGGGCAACCAACCAAGTGGTTTGCAACCCCTCATGGCCAGACAATACGCTGAAGCACCCTGTCTTTGTTTCCCCTTCAGGATCCCCATATAATGACTTCACATACTTTTTCTGTGATCAAAGAATCCCTCTTTGGTGTCTGGGTTTATTCACAAACCCAATAAATTCAAAATAAAACAGAGAGTCCCAAATTAAAGACCAACAAGCAAACATTTTTCTTCCTAACCCCTAGGCTCCCTAGTTCCCCTAGTCTAGAGAGCTTGTGCTCTCTTTCCCTGCTTTCTTAGGGTCTCTGCTGCCTTGGCAGGCTACTATATTGCCTTGCTGTTCAGACTATAGGGTGTGAATAGCAGGGCACACCAAAGTGCTGCTATGTAACTCCCCCATGTGGATGCCTGGGGTGTGAACTAAAAGGTTCCTTCACATTAAAATAGTCCTGTTTGAAGAGGATTACATTAAGGTAAACTAGGACTCTTTCGGCGTGTATCCCCAGCATCTAAGTAAGCGAGTTACAGTGCAGCACCATGATGCGCACAACTATTCACACCCCTGTGTATATGTGACAATGTGACACCTGCTGGACAGTGTTGAGAAATCCTTAGTCATAAATCCCAGGACTCTGCTGCTTTCCTTTCACTTCAGCTTCAAGATGTGCCTTACAGGGGATCAGCTGATCTATGTCAGGTGTGTCTTTTTCTGTAATCAGGATTGGCTAGCCCCAAGACATCCAACCTGTACAGGGCTAGCCACCCACTTACACCCACTAATATTCCCTTTAGGAGCTAACTTTATTCCAGGATTATAAAGAATTTCAGGGGCCAGATTCTATCAGGAAACTTGTAATGGCTATTTCAGAGAAGTGAGGCACATGAAGAATTTTGAGGTATGACTACCCAGCTGGTGGCTGTGAGTCTCTAAGCCCCAGTTGACAGACACAGACTCACAGGGCTCTTTGTACCATGCTAAAACTAACAGAGGTAAAAATATCCCTCTCCATAGGCCTCAAAACTTGAGTTCTAATCTAAGCCACAACACATACACCATTATTTTTAGCACCATGGTGTGAGCCTGAATCTGTTGACCTGGACTCAGAGACTCACTGCTACGGCATGGCACTTGCTGCGTAGATGTGCTCTCTGGGGCTGAAAAAAAGATCCACCAATTTCTCCAAGGAGACTTTCCATTGACTTCTGTGGACACTGATCAGGCCTCAAAATTCTATATAATACCAACCTTTTCTGCATTAGAACTAATTAAGTCCCCCCCCCAAAAAAAAGGGTTATTTTAGCACAGTGTACTAATACAAATCCAATTCATCCATCCTGATACTGATATAAATGAAGGCCAGTTGAGAATTATTTCAGCCTTTAGGTAGAATAACTGTTTCCTAACAGCTCTTCAGATATGGAAACACAAAACAGATGGCTGGATAAATATACTTTTACTTAGGTATCTGCTAATGTAAAGGTCATGGTGAAACATTGTGAAGAAGAATGTCAAAGACATGGATTTGGAGCATTGTGTGAAAATTTTAATTTCCATACTGATGGAACAATTTGGGAAAGATATAATCTTCTCCCATATGTTTTATATGACTTAAAACTAAACCCATTTTTTCCTGAATGGCATTCCAAAAGATAAGAAGCATCCCTTAGCAGGAATAAACAGAATTATACTATTATGTCAAATTAGCAACTCTGTAGTTATGAACTCAAGATGGCATTTCCATTATTAGCCCCATTTTTCAGGTGCTTTTCACTTCCCTAAATTATTACCTTCTGGACTGAAATCGCTCATGCCATAAAATAAATTTGTTGGATTAAAAATCAACTAGGCCCTTTTTGCATTATCTTAACATGAGTTAAGAGTTTTATGCACCAATCATGATTTTTTTCAAATCTATTTTAATCAATGGGGACTATTCCAAAATGGCTTTTTAAAAATTTGATATGGGTACAGTTCTTCTTTAAGACGAGAGCCTTGCTGATCTACTGTCGTGACATGCCCTATATATTCCTCTCCAGGGCTTAGTTACTATCATAGATGAGACTTCCCCCAGGTAATTCTTTTCTATCTATACACTGAACCTCACTACATGCTGGGGCAGGTCTTAATGAGTTTAGTCAATGATACATCAATATTCATGCAGGGCAGATACAATCAGTTAAGCACAATATAATATGTCTCACTACTGAATCTCAGTGACTTAGTTTAAGGAGATGAACCACAGACAAGACGACCTTATTTTCAAAGCTATAATTTTTATGCAACTCTGACTCGATTATATTTTGAATCTGAGGGAAGCCATTAAACATAGATCCACTGAAATGTAGGAATAGAAGGGACCTCAGCAGGTCATCTAGTCAAGTCCCCAGCACTGAGACAGGTCTAAATATTATCTAGACAGGTGTTTGTCTAACATGTTCTTAAAAACCTCCAGTGACAGAGATTCCACAACCTCCCAATTTGTTCCAGTGCTTAACTACTCTTATAGTTAAGAATTTTTTTTCCTAATGTCTAACCTAAATCTTCCATGCTACAATTTAAGCCCACTGCTTCTTGTCCTGTCCTCAATGACTAAGGAAAACAATTTATCAACCTCTTCTTTATAACAACCTTTTAGATATCTGAAGATTGTTATCACATCTTCTCTTCTCCTGACTAAACAAACCTCCTTCATAGGTCATGTTTTCTAGATCCTTCATCATTTTTGTTACTTACCGGTCTTTCCAATTTGTTCACCTCTTTCCTGAAGCGTAGTGCCCAATACTGGACACAGAATTCCAGTTCAAGTCTTATCAGTGCCGCGTAGAATGAAAGAATTATTTTTTGTTTCTGGCTTACAACACTCCTGTTGATACATTCCAGCATGATGTTTGCTTTTTTTGCAACAATATTACATTGTTTACTCATAGTTAATTTCTGATGCCGTGTAACTCCCAGGTCCTTTTCGCCATGTGCCTTCCGAGGCAGACATAGCCATTTTGTATTTGTGCAATTGATTATTCCTTCCTAACTGTAATACTTTGCATACATCTTTATTGAATTTCATCCTATTTATTTCAGACCATTTCTCCAGTTTGTCAGATCATTTTGAATTCTAATCCTACCCTTCCAGCTCAATTGTGAACCATTGATGACTTCTCTCTTAATACATTTTTCCAGCCAGTGGTGCATTCACTTTATAATAGGTTCCTTTAGACTATATTTTTCTAGTTTGCTTATGAGAAGGTCATGTGAGACAGTACCAAAAGCCTTATTAAAGTTGAGATATAGTACAGATACTGGGTCCCACACATCCACAAGGTTTGTTACTTTGTCAAAGAAGGATATTAGGTTGGTTTCACATAATTTGTTCTTTACAAATTGAGGCTGACTATTACGTATCACCTTATTTTCTTCTAGATGCTTATAGATTGATTGTTTGATTATTTGCTCTCTTATCTTTCCAAATATGAACATTAAACTGGCTGGTCTATAATTCCTTGGGTTGTCTTTATTCTCTTTTATAGGTAGGCTCTATATCTGCCATTTTCTTGGGCTCTGATATTTCTCCCATGCTCCAACAATTCTCACAGATAATTGCTAATGGCTCAGTGATATCTTCAGCCAGTTCATTATGTATTCTAGATTGTATATTATCTGACCCTGCTAGCTAGAGAACATCTAACTTGTCCAAGTAATTCTTAATTTGTTCTTTCCCTGTTTCAGCCTCAGGTCCTGCCCCATTTACACGGATGTTTACTATGTTAATCATCCAATCGTTGCTAACATTTTTGGTGAATTTTGTTATTGTCTCTCCCTCCTCGTAGAGTAATGGGGCTTCCCTATCTTTGGTCTTCCTTTTGCTTCTCATATATTTGTAAAAGGTTTTCTGGTTCCACTTTATATTCCTAGCTAGATTAATCTCATTTTTTCCCATTGCCTATCTAATTTTGCCCCTTTACACTTGTGTTAGTTTTTTTAAAAATTCATCTTCTATAGTTTGACCTAATTTCCACTTTTGTCTGACCCTTTTTTGAGTTTCAAGTCTTTGAAAATCTCCTAGCTAAGCTAGGGTGATCTCTTACCAGACTGTTATCTTTCCTATGCTTAGGACCATTTGCTCTTGTGCTGTTAAGAATGTCTCCTTAAAAAACTGACAACTCTTCTTAACTCTTTTTTCCCTTAGACATACTTCCTACAAGATCTTACATAACAATTCTCTGAGTATGCTAAAGTCTGTCTTCTTGAAGTCCATTGTCTTTATTCTGCTCTTTTCCCTCCATGACTCCATATGTACACAGAAAATATTATATGAGCTAAATTTGGCCCATATAATCCCATGCACCTCACTCTGCACATAACTTAGGGCAGAATTTATCCCAAATGATTTAGGATGATCACTGTTTAAATGTTAGTAATAACACGGAATTGATGTGGTTTTTTGCACAATTAATATTTATTTGACATGATCTTTTAAACCTATACTGGGTGGTCTATTAATAAATTAATATTTATTCGATCTTTCAAACCTGATGACTTTTGAGGTGAGGAAAAAAAGAATAGTTTTGTCTTAGCTTCTTTTGTGTAAAGGAGAGAACACTGCAGAATAGCAATTGTTTTTCCAAAAGTGTGTTCAACAGGTATGTAGATCAGTAAAATGAAAAGAGTGACCCTCACAGCCTTCACTGATGGTTTGTGATACCCAAGTAGGTCATACCACAAGTTAGAAATGCTACAGCCAAAATTCAGGTGTGAGCCCTGTATTTCACATCACTGACATGAATGCAATACAACAAAAAAATGATGCAACCCTATTAATTGTTTCGGACCATAATTTCTTGAATGAGAGAAATACAGTATTTGAGAGAGGCTCCTGCACAGAAATTACATGGGTTTTTTTTATTTTTTATGATAATTATGTCATCTCCTGAGATTATCCATTATAAACCAATCTGTTCTTCCAATACAAACATACATCCACCTAATCATGAACTGGAATAAATTGGTATTGGTTCATAGATTCCAGTGGCTCTACACAGATCTACACCGAGTCTCTGGCTCTCATATGTTAATCTTTGTCCTGTGTAAATTCAAGATAAGGAATAATTAAATTTACTGTATTTGACAATCAAAACTAATAGTGTATGTTTAAATTTATCTCCATTTATGGAGTTATCTGCCTGGACACTGACCATAGATATGTCTAAAATCTCCACCCCAATATGGAACAGTCCATAAAGCAAGATCCATGTTGTTAGAAGAAAAGTTTTAGATGGATTCTGAGAACTTTGCTAATCACAGAAGTCTACTGAGAGCTGGAAGATTTCCCCCAATAATCATCTCTGTGGGAAGATGTTTAAAGGTTGGTGTCTAAATTGTGCTTGCAAAATTTTACATGAGCCCACCACATGCACAAAAATACATTTGCAGTCTCATGAACACAAAGTGGACAACTTATATGGAGAAAATTAGTATTGATGTGTGCAGTAAACTATATCACAGGCATGAACTTTCAAAAATGTATCTATCCACATGCTAATAACATTAAAATACTTACTTAGAGAAATTGCTTTAAAAGAAAAGCTAGATGCAAAAATATGTGAAACCAGTAACCCATTGAAGTCAATGGACTACTTGCATAAGTAAGGGCTACTCTCACAAGTAGGAGATTCAGGACTGAGCCCAGGAGTTTTGGTTTTCTCAAATATATTGATAAGTTCTTTTCAATTTGGTTAAAATGCAGAGGGCCAGCAGAAGGCAGAGGCACTACTTAAGCTCTATTTGGAGTGAGTAACAAGGCCTAGGTGTTTGATCTTCCTTCTGAATCCAGCTGTTCTTTTCCAGTTGGCCAGCCAGGCCACCATTGAGAATGCCACCATGATGAGTGCTCTGTTGCGTGGCAGTTATATCCATTTTGCTTTAATAGTTTGCAATCACTGATCATGTATATATTGGTATCGTATCTCCTTGTTGGGGACTGTGATGAAACCAACTGCTCCCCTCTAGCAGGGGAACAGGCCATCTCAGAAATCTATGTATAAACTATATTTTGGGGTACAGATCAACATTCACCACACTCCCCCACATTCATTGCAGAGATCTTCAATAGGGGTTGAGCAGTACTTAGTCCTTGTGCTGACCCTGTGCTAAGGGGTGAATTTCACCCTTAAAGAAATACAAAATTCAGCCATTTTAGGCATGTGTAAGAATAATTCCTATCTAATTTTTCCTGTTTTGCAAGCATTGTGACACTAAGGGCCTGGAAAGGGCAAGGTGAAAATCCATAATGTTCATTTATTGTGTCAGTTACCTGAAAGTGGTATTTATCAACACAGGTTTCTCAGCATGCAAACAGACACTCCTCCAGCATTCAGGGGGAGGATGGAAGTGGGGGAATGAGGAAGCAGAAGAAAGGTATAAAATGAAAAAGGATATAGAGGGAAGGAAAGGGGGATAAAAATGACATGACGAACAATTCTGAAAAATTGCATGTGCAAGTGCATCAGCCACAGGCAAGTCTGACCTCCATGATCACATGGTGAATATGTTACCTGCATGTCATATACACCAGCCAGAGATCCAGGGGAATATTTCCAACAGAATAATCTGTTTTAGTTTTCATCTGTGTTGAGTAGGCCTGTTTTCTCTTCCTATTTTTATTGCACAAACATGGTCTGGGCATTGTGGTCAAAGTACTGAAAGGCACATTCGCCCCTTGTGTTTAAGTTGCTATTCTTCTCTTCTAGTGAGATACATGAAGAGAGCCATCCTCCTCTTCACCATTGTGGAGAAACACTAATTCCTGCATTATTCTAACAGGTTAATTTTTTTATAGTCATAATTATATTGGCTAAGTCCCAAGTAACAGATGAAAAAATTAATCCAATAGTTTCAGCCAACAATTTTTACTTATTTGAAATATCAGAGAATCTTCTCATCTGTGAAAGTCGGGGGGGGGTTGGAACTCAGAGTTTTGGTTCAGACCTTTATGTCAAATTATCAAGGATGAGATGGGAGATGCAACTCTTTTGGTTTTATTGTTTCATTTTGGTCATAAGTATTTTCAGGAAACAAGCAATACATTAGGTTACGCAATGAGGGGTACCTTTTACAGCTAGAAATGTGAGAAACTCATGTCAAAGAGCATGAGAAATATGTTTACATGAAACAAATACATATATGCACATAGATTCAAATCAGAAATGAATAAATTAATGTCTGTTATTTTTCTTCTTTCTATAGACAAACAACACAATAACTTACTGTAAAATTGTAATAGACACATAGCTGGACAAAAACACAATTTGTTTTCATTTCTGACCCAACATGTCTCTTTTTTCCTGGGATCACTGTCATTCTGTGTTTACCCTGATGCATTGTAATGCTGTTCAGCTGATCAGGCTCACCATGATAAAGTGCAGTGAAGTTTAGATCAGGATTTTTTTCAGTATCTACAACTGGAGTTGAAAAGGGAAGGCCAGCTCCTTGTATACACTGGCATACCACCATTTACTACAAGCAAACTACATCAGCTGGCCACTAGAGTAAAAAAAACATTCTTTTTAAATGGAAAATTGCTACAGGACTGCAAAAAATCAGCCAACTCCTGCAATCTGTATTCAGTCCTTACTCAGGCAAAATTCCCATTACAGAATTTCACTTCAACAGGAGATTGGCTTCTGTGACCTATAGGACTAGCTAGTCTTTATCATATTCACTGATTTCCCTTCTATTCAGCTGTAATGTAAGGAACCTACAGGTCTATAGGTAAGACATTAGCTTCAGCAAGTTAGCATAAGGGACGAATCCTGTGAACTTTGAAAGAATAAACTTTAAACTGATAAATGGTCCAGTCAAAAACCCCAAGTATTGTGGAACTGAAAATAGTGTGTTTAAGAAGAATTTATAACCACAGGTACATTATCCAACCACAAGAGTGTCAAAGATTTGACATACACAATAGGTATATCAGCTACATTTGCAGATTCCTAACCACAAGAGGGCCATGTAACAAACTGACATATATGATAATAAGTTGAGATCATTGATATACTAACCTGTAGGAGGACGCTCCAACATTAGTAAGGTGAGATGATACAAATAAGGAAAAGGGAAAAATCCCCTACTGAATATGCATCAAACATAACAGCATCAGCATATCACATTATAAAAGTTACATCCCAGCCTAAGGGGAATAACAGACAGAGAAGTAGTGCCATTTTGGGTGCTAAAATGATGTCCATTGGTGCTGAGAGGAAAGGTGATAATGATGAGGAAGATAATGGCAATTATTTCAGGTGGTTCTATGGGAGATGGTGAAAGTGTACAGATGTGCTGATGTACGTTCTGTAGTATCTCTGTCTACCTTACTGAGTTGGGGTATTTGTGACTGTGGTAAATGTATGAATACATTGTTTGTAAATGTAAAGGCACTCCTGTAGTGTGAGTGTTGTAACTGTACACATCTGGGTTTCCAACTATATAATACTGGGGCTACTCTTGGGACAAAGCTCTCAACCCTCAAAGTGATAACTGGGGAGTCTAAAGTAATCAATATAATCTATAGATCAGACTACACTTCAGTCAGGTTTCACTTCGGTCCTCCCTGATTCAGAAGGGCTTTGAAGAATTAGTCCAAGTTTCAGAATGGGAATTTTAGACCTCATCCTGCCTTACTGCAAGCAATTGACATTTTGCCACTGACCGCTATGGAAGAACTATTGGGGCCCTTAAATACTTAAGCTATGTCTATACTGGCAAGTTAGGTCAATTTAAGGAGGCTTAAGTCAACCTAACTTAAGCCCTGTCTACACTAGGTTCTCATTAGGTCGACTTTAGAAAATCCTTAAGTCGACCTAATGAATGCTTAGGTTGACTTAATAAGAACCGCAGGGTATTAGAACTAACCCTGCGTAGGTCGACCTAACTTTTCCTTAGGTCGACCTAAGGCCACTGTGGATGCGTAAGTCCACTTTCTTAGGTCAACCTAAAGGAACTTAGGTCGACTTACTAAGTCCCAATTAAGGGTAACCACTTTGTTAAGTCGACTTAATAAGGTCCACTTTAATTTGACTTAAAATCGACCTTATTAAGTCGACTTAACAAAGTCGACTTAACTTTTCCTAGTGTAGACATAGGTTAGTGTTTTCATGGATCATTAATGTCAAGTTCTACATTCCTCCTCAAGTGACCAGGTAACTCCTGTGCTGAGAGGAACTGAGATTTCTGTCAAATTGCCTTTCATATCTCTAATGACAACTGAATGTGTATCATTGTTAGCTCTAGTTATTTCAAAACAAATTATTTTAACTGAAAAGACTTTCTATACGACTCTCCCCCATAGTTGTGCTTTTCTAAGCATAACTTCTTATCTGTTCTTGATTATAGTAGTAGAGAATCATGAATATTTATGGTTAGAATTTATAATTTACTACTGTGCCTTTTCTGCTAATTAATTCAAGGACACTTCATTTCTTAAGATGTCTGTCTTCTGGAGAAGTCAAACACTTTCTCACAGACACCTAATTTAAACTCTGAATATTCATCTACCAGTAAAAATCAAATGTAGATTCTCTCAAGAAACCACTTCAGTCCCCTAGTTTTGCCTGATTTTTGTAAGGAAAATGAGATCTGAATATTGTAACAAAAAAGTAAAGTAGCGTAAGGGTTAGGAGTATGTCTTTAGCTAGAATGCATAATTTAGTAGTTATTGCTAGACCATCAGATGTTGACAGAGAAAATGTTTGATTTTTTTTAAAAGCTGTTAAGAGAATGCAGGGAGTCAGAATGTGATTTTTGCCCATGCTTCAACCTGGATTGAGCTGACATTCACCCTTTTTTTCCCTCATTCTCTCCCATTAGATGGTTACATGCAAGTAATAACACAGGAGGGAAGAAGGAGTCCTGGCTTCCTCTGGGTTGTTTATAGCTACTGCAGACCAACAAAATTGCTCCGTGGTTCATAAAGAATAGCATAGCCCTCCAAGAACATCATGTGCTCATAGGCCCGGGAATGAGACCTGAGGATACTTGACACTCATGTTATTACAAGGCTCTGCTTGCATGCTACAGTACTGAATATTTTATATTGAATCACTCTTTTTCTTGAGATTTTTACATGCCCCTCACTGCATCTACTTGGAAGTCCGGCTATGCAAAGTGCTGTCTGCTGTACTGTTTCACATTCACTAAAAGTAGAACTGGTAGATTTTTTAAAAGAAAAATAAATCCTTACTTTAGAAAGTTCTCTCTCAAATTTCTCAGAAAGCACTTGGGCTATGATTTCCAGCATCTCAACCTTCTTAACAGGAAATGTGGTGTCTGGCAGGTACACTGAGCATTGGCACACGCCACGGTCATTCACAGAGCCAGTCACATTGGCAAATGGCTGTAAAAACACATTTGTTTCAGAAAGTAGTTAAAAATTGTCCGTATACAATATCCCAGCAATCAATCACAAAGGACTGATAATAGTCCCCAAGCAAGAGAAAAGATGAGCTGTAAGAATTAATAATAATAATAATAATACTGACCTATTTAGGTAGAAATATTTACCAATTATTATTATTACAACTTTCTTCCAATGAACTCAAAATATTTTCCAATATTACTTAATTAAGCTTCACCATTCTCGTACAGAGGTAGTTAAATATTATAATCATTTTACCACTGGCAAAACTGAATTACAGGAAAGATAAGTGATATTTTTAAGGTCAGACAGTGAATCAATCACCGAGCAGGAAATAAGAATATTACATTGCATATTGAGTCATTCCATTGATTTTAATGGGTTTTGCATCAAGTCCACTTAGTACTTTTCTTCCATTAATTTCAAAGTACTTTACAAGTTTTTATTAGGATTTTCCTGAGGGAAGAATCCCCAGAAATTGATCTATTCTTATGGAAAATTTTTATTTTCACTACACCCTGTTTTCCCCACTGGGAATATGTTTTATCTGATATTTTTCAGCCAGCCCTAGGCTATGTCTACACTTGTAATTTTCAGTCAACTTTAACTAAGTCGACTTAAAGTCAACTTAGTTAAGTTGACTTAGTGAGTCTACACTTAAAATTAAAGTCGACTTAAAGGGGAACTTACAAAGTCAACCTAGAACATCCACACTGGATGCCTAGGTCGACTTCTACGGGTTAGGGGGACCATGGGCAGGTCCACAGTGGCGGGGAGCACCCCTTGTGTACAATAGGGCAAAGGGGGACAGAGACCCTGGCAGGGCATGTGGGCAGGGTCTGACGCTGTCTGGATTTAGGGAACCATAAATAATGTTAAGGAAGCTCCCACGTACAATGGGCCCAGGGAGAAACCTGATGAGCCATTAAGGATACAAAGGTTGTAGACATCCTGTCTGGGGTGTTTCTCCAGAATCACACAAGTTAAAGTATAGATATAACAACCATATTCCTAACTTCTAATACAAATACAATTCCTATACATAAACTATATAATCATTCCCAGCAAATTACTACCTTTCTATTGATACCAAACATGACATAGTTCCTATGGATTATAGCATTTATGAAATATTAATAGAAAATAATATCATAAATGGTTTCCTAAATCCAGACAGCGTCACACCGTACCCACATGCCCTGCCAGGGTCCCTGTCCCCCTTTGCCCCATTGTACACAAGGGATGCCCCCCCTGCCACCGTGGACCTGTCCAAGGTCCCCCTAGCCCCTAGAAGTAGACCTAGGCATCCAGTGTGGATGCTCTAGGTCGACTTTGTAAGTTCCCCTTTAAGTCGACTTTAATTTTAAGTGTAGACTCACTAAGTCAACTTAGTTAAAGTCGACTTAAAATTACAAGTGTAGACGTAGCCCATGTTAGTCTATTGCAGAAAAACAAAGAAAGTCCTGTGGCACTTTTAAAGACTAGCAGATTTATTTATCGCATGAGCTTTCGCGGGAGTCTGACCAAGTGGGATTTTCTCCCACGAAAGCTCATGCAATAAATAAATCTGTTAGTCTTTAAAAGTGCCACAGGACTTTCTTTGTTTTTCTGTATGAAATAAAGCATCAGGTCCTTCACCTTGATAACACTGGCAAGATTGGATTACACTCTTGAATCTTAACATGCGTCCCTGGGAGTCTACAGTAATCAAGGCCCTTTGTATTGCACAAAAAACAATGCCTGAGGGATGCAGCCCAGCAACTTACACACCCATGCTCCACCAAATGGGAACTGCGACAATCTTCTCTACTTACAAAGCCATTTGATAAACTGTGCATGAACTAGCAGGATTAAACTAAAAGAGGAGAGAGCACAAAGGGACTTGAACAGCCACACAAGAATAGAGAGCCATTCCGGCAGGCTGAGGAGTTCCCTATGGTAGGTGTCACCCCCAACGGCACAACTTCAAAGCCACACTGAAGCAGAATTCCATTCTTACAGAGCACTGGAGTTTTAACCAGCTACCCCTGAAGACCTCCCACTACTCCATCCAAGAGCCCATTCAGTTTCTTGTGTGGCTGCATCCTGGTCACTTGATCCCTCTCTCCTCCAGTCAGCCAGACAAACCCACTCCTAAGAAACCCCTAAAACAGTCAGCTGGGAAGCTCAAGAACTAGAAGATGGCAGGGAAAGGCATTTGTTTAAATGGATTCATTGAAAACAGGGGGGGGTTTTGTGCCAGCTTTGTAAAAAAGATAACATATAGAGCCATTTGTTTGCCCCCTGATTGTTCTGTACAGGGAAAGCTGAAGTGATTAACAGCCGAGTTACAATGAGCATCATAAATTTTACAAATCTCTGTACAAATTATGTACAAATAAGCATAATGAGGGAAAATGTCTGACATACTAAATTCCCCCGTCCTCATTTTATATTTATACTACAGCCTTGATTTTTACTGCCAGGAATTGCCACTGCTTAATATGCTGCAGTGAAAAACATTCCCTCCTCTTAGATACTGAGCTCACTACCTGAGTCCACAGCACTTCCAAGGCCTTCTTGACCAAGAAACTGAATTAAAAGTATCACCTAGAACTCATATAGTGCATTATGTTTTCAAAGTGTGGGGCAAATAAGCATGACATACTCACATCTAGATCCAGATCTTAAATAGTCCAAGAGGCATAGAGGCATTTATCTCTGTGGTTTTGGATTGAGTTAATCTCAAGTACGAACTATAGCTAATCAAATACAAAATGAATTTTTCATTTAAACTTTATTCAGATTCTCAACAAGAGATGCATTGATCTAACCAAAGGCCGAATTTGTCTCCATGTTATTAAAATATTGTAATTTGTTTTCAGATTTATAATTAAGTCCCAACACATTAATTAAAGGTGACATTTTATACTTGCTATATAGGCAGCATCCACAACACAAATAGAGATCTGAAATCTTGCCTAAAATAATTTTAGAAAATTTTCCTGAATAGTGGGAGGAAAAAGAATACATTAGAGCTGCAAAAATCCTAATACACATCTTACCACATTGTCAAGTGTTGTGCTGGTTGTAGTCAATGCAATGGCATTTTGTAGGAAGACCAGCAGCACAGCCAAGTTTGCGTGCTTCATCTTCTCAGCCAACAGTTCTGGTGGAGAATGGACAGTGGGAGCCCTTTTATAGTTTGCATTGGTAAATCCCCCATTAGAAGTTTTGTGCTTTGACAAACGAACTTGCATAATATTTATTGACATTTCTCCCCAATGTGATGACATGCACCAAGGGTGACTGAACAACTCTTATATAATCGTAAGTTTTCCATTGCCTACTGTCAAAAATTAACCACTATACTCTTTTGCTAACACAAAGCCCTTACTCATTCCCTGTATCTAATCTTGTTCTCTGACAATCACAAAGGATTAGGTATTGTGACATGCTGCACCCCACATATACCTTTATGGTTTGTTCTGTGTATCATTCATCCTTACAGTGTAACTGTGTATTGTCTGATGCAAAGTATATCATGTAAGACATTTTTGGAATGCTCATAACATAGTGAACATTACTGTTATATTCCAGAGGGGTAAATCAACAGAAAGGAGGCCATTGAGAAATTCCACTGAGATTTCAACAATTTCAACTCCACCAGAAACCTCAGCCTAGACCATTCCACACAGGAGATCTACTTTCTGTACACTACAGTACAAATAAATGATGGCACATAAAAACCACCCTATACCAGAAACCTACTGACCACTATACCTACCTACATCCCTTCAGCTTTCATCTGGGACACATCACACCATCCAGTCATGCCTTAAGATACAATCACATTTACTTCAATCCCTCAGACAGAAACAACGCCTTCAGTATCTCTACCAACCATTCTAACAACTACAATACCCACTGGGGGGAGTAAAAAAAAACCACATTGACAGAGCCAGGAGGATACCCAGAAGTCAACTAATACAGGATAAGTGCAACTAGGAAAACAACATAAAACCACTGGACATCACCTACAGCCTGCAAGTGAAACCTCTGTAAGACACCATCCAGGATCTACAGCCTATCCTGCAACATGATCCCTCATTTTCTCAAACCATCGGAGGTAAGCCTCTCCTGGCTTACAGAAAGCCCTCCCAAACTTAAGCAGATACTCAGCAACTACACATCATACGACAGAAACACTAAGGCAGGCACCTATCTCTGCAACAAACTCCGTTGCCAACTCTGCCCATGTATCTACTCAAGGGACACCATCATAGGACCTAACCAAATCAGCCACTGCATGAGGGGCTCATTCACCTGCACATCTTCCAATGTGATATAAGCCATCATATGCCAACAATGCCCCTCTGCTATAAACACTGGCCAAGCTGTACTGTCTCTGTGTAAAAGAATAAATGGACACAGACATCAAGAATGCTAACATTCAAAAACCAATAGGGGAACATTTCAATCTCCTGGACATTCTGTAAAAACATGTTAGTTACAGTAGCTCAGCAAAAAAGCCTTCAAAAACAGATTGGAAACTGCAGAATTGGAATTCATATGCAAACTAGATACCTTCACAGTGGGTCTGAATAAAACACTTGAATGGCTGGTTCATTCCATAAGGTAGAAGTATATAAAATTATGACTGATGTGGAAAAAGTGGACAAGGAAAAGTTGTTTAAATACTCCCATAATACAAGAACCAGGGGTCACCAAATGAAACTGATAGGTAGCAGGTTCAAAACAAATAAAAGGAAGTTCTTCTTCACACAACGCACAGTCAACTTGTGGAACTCCTTACCTGAGGAGGTTGTGAAGGCTGGGACTATAACAATATTTAAAAGGGAACTGGATAAGTTCATGGTGGCTAAGTCCATAAATGGCTATTAGCCAGAAAGGGGTTAAGAATAGTGTCCCTAGCCTCTGCTTATCAGAGGATGGAGACGGATGGCAGGAGAGTGATCACTTGATCATTGCCTGTTGGGTTCACTCCCTCGGGCACCTGGCACTGGCCACTGTCGGTAGACAGATACTGGGCTAGATGGACCTCTGGTCTGACCCAGTACGGCCTTTCTTATGTTCTTATGTTCTTATAAGGTAATTTCCCTTAAATTACCCTTCTCAGTTCCGGTCTCCTTATTCCAGTTTGATTCCAAACATTAAAGTGATAGGCTAGCATTCTATCCCTCTAGATCTGTTTGAATTAACCTCGTGACCCTCTCTTCTATTTATCTATATATTTACAACAATCTGATGAAATGGGATTGTGCCCATGAAATCTCATGTGATAAATTTGTTGGTCTTTAAAAGTGCCACACAAGCCCTTGTTTGTATTACTGTTATGGTAGAATGTTCCTTGCAATGTCATGCAAATGTACAGATATGAAACTCTGCCGAGTCATGTCCCAAAAAGTGTGTCTCACATGGGTTTGAATAGATGCAGACAAACACAAAGCTGGCTTTCCACATCCAATGGAGGCATGCATGTAGGAACAAAGGAATGGCCTAAGCACCTGCAACACTTTGACTCAAGTGGACAGAATCATGTACATTGTGGGACAGGATCGATCACCTGACCCCAGAGGGTGTAGGAGAGAGTTGTTAAAAGATGAGGCGTCTTTGTCTCCAAGTTCTCCCCTGGAATCTTGCCCCAAGCAACATCAAGGACTGGCAACTACCCACAGGGAGGGGGAGTTGATTTGCAAGATGCATCGACTCAGCCTCTGAAGTAAGCTGACATCACAGAAGCTAGCAACATGTATTGAAAGAGACTGGAATATTAATCTTAGTTTAGCATCTGAACTATCTTTTAGTTAAGTGTATCAACTCCTTGACTTATTAATAATCTGATTTATAGTCACTTAAAATCTTGCTGTAGTCAATAAAATTGGTTTTTTGTTTTATCTAAAGCAGTGCATGTAGTGTGCAGAGACCTCAGTTAGAGTGACAGAGCTGGTGCATAGCAATTTCTTTGATAAATTGAGAGACAAATGTAATCAGTTTGTAGAGTGTAGTGAGCAGCACTGAACCTTGCAAGATGGCAGTTCCTGGTTTTGCACCGGGGACTAGAAATGTTTGCTGGGGTCATTACCATGAGTGGCTGGCCAGAAGTGCTCCTTCACTAGATCAGGGACTGATTAAGCACAGGAGTCTGGACATGAGCTGACCCAGGAGTGGGTGGTTCACACAACAAAGCAGGGTAAATCAGAGCCCATGAGTAAAGAATTGGGGTGACACAGCTATACATCAGTCCAGATTTCAGGGGGGAAAGTCACAGGTACACAGTGGACACTTTTTTTAGGAGGGGGAAATAGCTGTCTTTTTAATGGACTTTCATTAGTATTTTTATCATCTTCCTAACCCTATTTCTAACCTCAGATGCGGTGAAAGCAATTCAAGTTATGTTATTTCACATACAATGTCAAAGGAGGATCCCTTCCTTCCTCCAAGCTATGGCTGCCTTTTAACATGAGCATAGTGCACATTGAGCTCCACACATTTGAGCTAAAGACCAATCAACCATCGGGGAATGGGGGTGGCGGGGTTGAGCTGAAGAACAGTCACAGCAAAGACAATGCTAAAACAGTGTTAACACCCATCCTATTGCTTTGATGCTATGATTCCTGAAGCAGGGGAACCAGGGAACAGCAGGGTGTGGAATGGCCCTCTTCATGGTTGTACTAAGATCTGGGTGGTTTGCCAGCAGAGTTTAAGGCATTCATGCAGTTGCTGGTATTCTCTGCTTTTGATGGGCTGGTTTCATGGCATTTAGGCTCTTCCAGTGCTCACTGGAGCCAAGAGTAGAGATAAGCAAGAATAAAAATGGCCATCCTAGCATTTCTAAACTGGTGGGAAGGTTAGGCTGGTGTTTGGGTGGAAGTTCAGGTCACTTCTCCTAGTCTCATTTAGTGAGTGCAGTTGAACTTTTAAATAATATGCATATAGTGGAGAACACAGCTTGGGTGCTGTTTTCTGAGTACTGACTCCTTAAGTGTAAGAAAATAGAGGAAGGAGGACTCTGAAACCTTACACAGCACCTGAGAGCTGCAAAGTTCTGTTCCACAAGAGCTCCCCCAGCATGCAGAGCGAACAGAAATGGCACAGGCTGAAGGAAGCCACACAACCGATAAATACATTTGTTAGTCTTTAAAAGTGCCACAGGATTCCTTGTTTGTACATCAGCTATACACTCTTTGGAGATTTCCCTTACACAGAAGAAACCCCATCTGGCCAGTTCTATCAAGTTCCTGGCTTGTTTGTGCTGGCAGAGCAATGCGAAGGGGTCCAGAGTGCAGTATTGGAGCATATTGTTCTACCTCACCCATTTCCTGACTTACAAAACAAGTGAGAAACTTTGTGTGCTTCAAAATATGAGGTTATTTGCAGGGGTGTGTGCATGGGGGGAAAGTCAGGCCCACCCGCTAATGACTGCAGGGACAGAACTCCTTTGGCCCCGGGGCAGCAGTGGCAAGGTGAAGCAAGCTATTCCTCCCAATGCTAGGCAGTAGGGAGAGACGGAAGAGTGAGCTGATCCTTCCAGGGCTGAGGGTGGGGAAGAGCACTAGCTTCTCCCAGGGCAGGAGCAAAAACTTGCCCACCCCCCCCCGAAAGGGGTCAATGTTAAATTTCTGTGTACTTCCCTGGTTGTTCCATGCCTCTGAGGCATAAAACACTTCTTGTATACCACATCTTCCTTCTGAAAAAAGTTAAAGAGCTTGTCACCAGTGGATTAATATTGTAATCATCTCCATTTGACAGAGTGGAAAACTGAGGCCTGGTCTATACTGGCTGCGGGTGTCAGCAACAGTCAACAGGAGATATGCAAGCTGTGTACAGTAACTTGCATATTTCCCTTGACTTCCTATCATTTACTTACTGCAGTCTCTCCGCTAGGTGCACCAATGGGAAATGCCCACCCATCAGTGCAGTGCTATGCTACTTGCCAGGCTGGATTAGAAGGGTCAACCCCCTGAGTACAATTGAGTGAGTCTTCACTGCTGCTCAATCAAATCAGAAAAAATTGATCCTTCCACTGCCACCGGCATTGTAGATATATCCTGAGTCTTAAACTAGAACATTTTGCAGGTATAACAATGTTGACTACGTGTGTGATTTTTTTTTTTTTACAACAGTTGTGTACTGCCAGAAGCCCTAGTATAGGCACATTGATACCAGAACAAAAGTCCTTATTTTGTTTGGAGAAGTGGTATAAACTATACCAGCAAGAGCACAATTTAGCTGGTGTAAAACTGGAAGCATTTAGTGTAACTATACTTGTACAGCAAAACAAACAAGGAGTCCTCAGTCCTGTGGTATAGGACTAAGGACTCTTTGTTTTGCTGAACTAAACTAACTCAGCTACGCCCTCTGGAACTTGTCTATACTTGTATAGCTATATCAACAAACCTTTTCTACTGTAGATGAGACCCAGGGCTGGATTATGGGACTCCAGGGCTACGTCTACACTGAGAAGTTTAGGGCGACTTTACCAAGTCAACTTTACTAAGTCGACTTTAAGTCGACCTTATTAAGTCGACTTAGAGAGTCCACACAGGGCTCTTAAGTCGACTTAAAGCTGGCCTTACTAAGTTGACTTAGAGAGTGTAATGTAGACTCTCTAAGTCGACTTGTTAGGTCCAGGGGGAGGCGAGGCTCCTTTGGAGCCTCAGCTCCCCAGTCTAGGGGGGCTTGTCCTGGGGAGAGCCAGCCCCACATGGGGCTGACTCTCCTGGAGGTAGCAAGCCCCGGAGCGGTCCAGGGGAGAAGGGAGCACAGAGCTCCCTTCGGCTATGTCTACACTTGCACTTTTAAGTCGACTTTAACTAAGTCGACTTAAGTCCGGCGACTTTAAGTCGTCTTAGTTAAGTCGACTTAGTGTGTCTACAATTAAAATTAAAGTCGACTTAAAGGGGAACTTACAAATTCGACCTAGAGCGTCCACACTGGATGCTCTAGGTCGACTTTGTGGGGCTAGGGGGACCTTGGGCAGGTCCACGGTGGTGGGGGGGGGAGCACCCCCTGTGTACAATGGGGCAAAGGAGGAAAGGGACCCTGGCAGGGCAGAGCCCTGTGTGTGACACTGTCTGGATTTAGGGAACCATTTATGATATTATTTTCTATGGATATCTCATAAATGCTCTATAATCCATACGAACTATGTCATGTTTGGTATCAATAGAAAGGTAGTAATTTGCTGGGAATGATTGTATAGTTTATGTCTAGGAATTCTATTTGGATTAGAAGTTAAGAATTTGATGTTATATCCATACTTTAACTTGTGTCATTCTGGAGAAATGTCTTGTGAACAACCATTGTCTCCTTAATGTTTAGGAATTTTCCAGGTAGAATGGTCCCAGGGAGTATCCTGATGAGCCATT
>ML685807.1:3278514-3290989 GCA_007922175.1 Pelusios castaneus | reverse complement strand
AACAGGGACTATGGATTTTTCTCGCATTACATCAAGTGAATTGACCTCCCCCCTCCTCTATGTGCTGTTCCCCAGTGTTTTGAATCCTAACACCTACTTTGATTTGCTGTTACAGCCTGACCTGATGCTATGTCATACACTCCCCTGCATTTAATTTCCTCCCACTCTGTAACTTTCCTATCTTCAAAGCGTCTGACGAAGTGGGATTTTCTCCCACGAAAGCTCATGCGATTAATAAATCTGTTAGTCTTTAAAAGTGCCGCAAGACTCTGTTGTCATCCTTACAAGTGTAATGCTTCCTCTGTGACCTTGTTGCTTTCCCTATTCCAGGTTCTGTGGTCCACAGGGACTTGGATCCATGCTGTTCTCAGAGGCAGACAGACATAAGGGAACAGGGCTGGGGGGGGAGTAGGAAAATCATGCCATCTATTCATCATCTCCCGCCCCAAGATTCTTCACCAAACTGAATATTGACCTATAGCCTCATTCAAAATCTTTCATGACGGGCACCGGATATCCTAGGCAAGAGAAGGCTTAGGCTTCCCAAACAGCCAGGCGTGGTCCCACCATGCTCCACCCTGAGGCCTTGCCCCCTCCTGGTGCATCACTGGGTGCTACAACAGTTTCCTGCCCTTGCATAGCCTCCCCAGAAAAAGATGGGTCTGGAGCGGGATGAGCGAGCCAGTACTGGGGATGTCGGAACCGTCCAGCAGGGAGTCAAGGTGGCTGGAACCACTGGGTGCTGGAACCACCCAGCGAGGACTCCACCTGGCATCATGGCCATTCAGCAGAAAATGAAAAGGAAAGCTAAGGCCACTGGTGGGTGTATCCCGTGCTTCAGGGCTGCCGGGGACCATGCATGACTGGAGTCACCCATTTGGAACTGGGGCTACTGGCTGGGATTCAGAGTGGCTATGACTATGTGGCACTGGGGACACCTGGCTGGAACTTGGATGGCTGGGGTAATGTGCAGCTGGGCATGCTAGGATTTGGGATTTAGGGTCGCCTGGCTCTGTTGGGATTTAGGGTCACCTGGCTCTGGAGTAAGCTCCTCCAGTAGGAGGGCTGCTCTGGGTGACAACAAGGAAGGGGGCAGAAGGCACATGTCTTTAGGCAAAAGGGGCAAGGTCATGGGCTAGAGTTCACCCGGTGCCAGTGTCTTTCACTGCCTTCAGCAGTTGCAGAGTTATTGTACCCTTGAAGAAACAGACAGTTTTCAAGCTCTAATTGTCCCAGAATAGTATGGTCATCATACAGGCTGGAGAAGGATTGTAAATGTACACATTTCATTAGCAAAAATAATTTAAGAGAATTACAGAAAACAACAAAGAGTGTTATCTGTTAAGGTCTTTTTACAAAATTAAAAGAAGAAATTTCATTAGGAAAATTAAAATTTGTCAATAGGTACAGAGCCTTACTGATTTACCTATTAACTTGATGTGCCAATTACAGTATGGGAACATCCGTAATAGTTCAAGCAAAGTAAAGCTTAAGTTAAAAATTAGGACTTCAATCGGTTACCTAATTACTAAAAGTGTCAATTCTGTTCAAAATCATCACACTCAATATTACTGTGCATTACACTCCCAAATATACTATACAAGGAATGATTTCAAGCTATTCCTACTTTCTCTAGACTGTAGGCTTATGTGCCATTATAATCAAATGTCCAACCAGTGGTAAGAGAAGGAATTTTCAAAAATACTGAAGGGATTTAAGTGCCAAACTTTTGCAAATCCCATCCAAAGTATCTGAGCTATTCAAGATCCATTCAAGGTTCACTTTCTCTAAACTGGAGTGCAGTCACTCTTTTGTGACCACAAATTATGTAACTCAAGCTGTTTGCTTTAAACCCTCAGGGTCTTTCTGTAGAGCTGTCCTTTATTATAATTACAGTTACCTGCTCCAGATAGTTGGCTAAGTTAGTATGATGAGTTCTTCCAATCTCTTGGTCACATTGACAGAGTATAAGGGACAGGTGTAATATCTGCATACTTATTAATACATTCCACAACAGTCAGTATCTTTATACTGAATGAGGTGGTCCTAAGCACATACTTAGTGGGCTTTCCAATACTAGGATCACAGTGATCCCTTGGAAGTCTAAAAACACAAGGCCTTCACGGGCTCACACAACACCTGTAGATACTACGGGGATTCTGCCTGTCTGCTGCCCTGGGCAGTTAGGGCACATTGCCTCCCAAGAATCAATATAAGAGAAACTCCTTGTGTGGTCTCCAATTCCTTTTGTGGGCTTTTCCCATGTGCCTGGGATGTTCAAGGTTTCTGGGGCTGAGAACCAAGCCCCAGCTAGCTCAAGGACACCCAGGCTTTCAGAAAGACCTGTCATGGTGGCTGGAGCTAGTTCTCAGGGTTCCTAGCCTTCCCACACTGCAGCTAGGAACCTGGCAGAACAGGAGCCAAGAAGCCTCCGGGCCCCGTCTCCATTGTTGAGTTGGTTCCTGCTATAGAGCATGGAGCCTATTCAGCCCTGGCAGTCCCAGCTCCAGCCCAGAGTCTGGGGGCAAGGAGGTGGCCCACTGTGGAATGGGGATGCTAACAGCTCGTAGATGCTGGCCACAGCTACCAGGCTGCCTGCTCTTGGATTGCCCACCCTGAACACTGGAACTAAGTTTAGTCAGAAAATTTCCCTTCAGCTCTACTTCAAGGACATATAGGAGGACAGTCACAGAATCAAAAACGGTGTGTGCATCAAAATTCCTAAGCCTCAGCTCTCCCTACAAGACAGTGTCAAATGACACATGTAATCTATTTGATCTGAGATTTTCAGCTTGTTTTTGAACTGGTCAATCCATCTGCAGCTTAGATTTATGGCTTCAACCTTTTAAAAAACAAAAAAAAACCCAAACCAGGATGTAGTATTTAATTGTGCTTACCTGACAGAATAGTTCAGTGACAGAATGTGTTGCATTGTACTTAATGTTTTGCAAGCCTAATGTAAAAGAGGCTTTGTTGTTTTGCCTGCAGAAGAGAGAAGCCCGAGAACTCTATAAATTCAACATTCCAATGTATTTTGTCCAGAACATTGTACATTATGGACTTAACAAAGCTTTTCTAAAGCCTGTGAAATCCCTCTATACCCCCTTTAAAAAAAAAAAAAGGATTTTTGACCCAAAGCCAAAAAAAGAAAGAGCAAACGTTATTCATAAGACATAACTAAAAAATCGTATCATGGTTCTGGCAAGGACATTTCCTTATCCAACATGATTTCAAAATTATTTCTTTTGCAGCTAATCAGGTTGGTTTCTTTTATTTTAGAGTCTGCATATAACAAAGGATCCCATATGTTGCAAAACAAGGAATTTCCAGCAGACAGGATACCCGCAGTCAGCTATTAGTCAAGAAAACACACCAGAGTTAGCACACTATTTCACAACAAGTATTACAAAATAGCATTGTTCCCCTAGATTTTCTGATTATTTAGTTACTCTCTGATCACTATAGGAGAGGGAGGGAGAGAGAGAGAGAGGGAGCCTAGAGCACAGGTCCTGGAGCAAGTCCTGAGGCTTTAACCAAAGTGAGCAAAAGTATTGGTATGAGCAAAAATCAGGCCCTATCGTAAAGCAGACACTTGCTTACAAGTTCACTGCAAAATACTAGGCACTAGATATTCAAGTAATCACATGCCAGAAGACTAGTACAGTTAGGGCATGTCTATACTGACAGCGGCTAATTCGCCACTGTCAGTTCGAAATTCCCAGTTCGATTCAGGAATCTCTGAAGACCCACTCAATTGATCAGGAAGTTGATCGCTGAAGACCACCCCCTCAAATGGTGTTGCATTGAATTGAAGGGAGGGCATTTCCCTTTGACTCAGCACAGTGAAGTCGCTGAGATAAGTGGACGTTAGGAAGTCGAAAGGGATATGCAAGTTATTTTAAGTAACTTGCGTATCTCCCTTCGACTGCCACCAAAAATGGTGGAAAGTGTAGACCAGGGCTTGACCTCCAATATGGAGCTATGTATAAATACAATCCTGGGAGACGGTACTGTTACCATCACACTCACGAGCTCAGGGTGTAACCTGGTTAATTTAAGTACTCACTCTTACCCAGATCTCAGGGCTCAGGGCATGATCTTCTGTTGGTTTGCAGGGCCATTTCCTGGTGAAAGTAATAACTTCCATCTCTAGCAGCATATACACACACAGCATACAATGATATGCTCACCAATTATTGATCACAGAGGTGGGCTTTCCCTATTGGCTACGCAAGCTCAGTCTCATCTGGGTTCTGGTTGCTTCTCATCACCTTCATGCATAGGATTCTAGCAGCTCTGATCTTGGGCTGTGTCCTGGAAGTGAGTTCTTCTTCCAGGTCTTTCCTTTTTCCTCTTCTTTTAATTTTCCTTTCTTTTTTCCAGCTAGTCTCCTCCTTAGATCCCAGTTTATATAGTAAAATTTGAGTCCTGCTTACTTACACCTTAACCAATCATCTTACTAAAATATTACAAAATAATTCTTTGGCCTGTTCTAACAGATTGCAAAACTATTCTTTAACCAATCATACCCAACCACCTGAGTTGATTTAAATCTAGTAAAATTAGTTATGCATCAGAGAGAAACAATCTAGGAGCCAGATAGAAACCATACAGACAAACAATAGAGAAATAGGGACCATAAAGGCAAAATAATCAAGAAGTATTGATTTCACACACCCAACTGTTGATAAGTGACTTCTCACCAGATAGAATGCTATTAAACAAAGTTTTCCTTAAACATCTTCAGATCTTTTTTTTAATCTGGTTATGGTGGGTACTACTAGGAGAGACGTGCCTTCTCAACAGCCCAATATTACACTCTTTTGATATAATTTAGAGGGAACGTGAGGATGTGACTTTCTGCTTCTTAGCTCATGGTTGCTGCTTTCCTAATGTAGGTACAGAAAAAGGCCTCTGACCTTACAGTACAGGAACACACCATTCCTGAGTAAGACAAGGGTAGGAGGACAGGGTGACAAATGGAGATGTTTTGTTTGGGCCATCAGGTATAAGGTGTAAGGTCGGTAACAAAACGTACCAGGAGTGCTAGACATATGTTGTTTGTATAAGACAAGGGTTGGCAACCCATGGTACGGATGCCAAAGATGACATGAGTGCTGAGTTTGAGCAGCATGAGTGTACCCTGGCTGGAGCTGCGCCACTTCCAGCTCCAAGTGCTGTGCGTCCTGCCCTGCCAAAAAGCAGCAGAAAGTCCTACTGCAGATTAAGCTGCATCCATTCTCATGGGCATACAAGTGCTAAAGTACCTATATTCGTAGAGCCATGGCACCAGACCAAGTTTATGGTCTTTCTGGGTAATGCTATCGAGGTCTGCTGAACTATCTCTCTGCATGGAGCTGGCAGAGCACACAGAGGCTATGTCTACACTGGCAAGTTAGTTCAAATTAAGGAGGCTTAATTCGAACTAACTAAAGCCATGGCTACACTAGGCTTTAGTTAGTTCGAATTAAGGGCTTCCTTAATTCTAACTAATAAGTTCAAATAGGGTATTCGAACTAAAGGGTTAATTTGAACTAACTAGTTCGAATTAACCAATGTGGCCATGTTAATTCGAACTAATTTCTTAGTTCTAACTAACCGGCCATTGAAATGTATGGGGATCGCTCATTCGAACTAAGCAAGTGCCATGAATGGCACTTGCTTAGTTGGAACTAACTTTTCCTAGTTCGAATTAAGCTAATTCGAACTTACTAAAATTAGTTTGAATTAGTTAGTTCGAACTAACTAATTCGAACTAATTTTAGCAAGTGTAGACATAGCCAGAGAGAACACACACACGCCTACTGACAGCATGTACCTGTCCCAGACCTTAAGAAGACTTCTGTGTAAGATCAAAAGCTTCTTTTTCACCAACAGAAGTTGGTTCAATAGAACATACTACCCTACCCATTTTGTCTGAAGTTACTTCTCTTTTTCCCCAATACATTATTTAAATGCTTGTGAAATTGACTGCAGTGTCATTCATCAAGAAGCCAATTTTTTGAAAAAGAAAATTTTAGGGGAAAAAAATTAAGCAAGTGGTTTCACTCAATGCTTTTCTCAGGCTAGTATTCTCAGAGCTATTCTTTGTGCCAGGCCCAGGATGAGAGAGAGCAGAAAGGTTAATGCTCAAGGGTGCGTCTACACTGGCAACTTAGGTCGACTTAAGGACACTTAAATCAACCTACACAAAGCCACGCCCACACTGGGCTTTTATTAAGTCGACTTAAACGCTTCCTTAAGTCGACTTCATGACAGCTTAAGTCAACTTAATAACACCACCTCTGAAGGTCGACTTAAGCCTTAAGTCAACTTCTGAAGTCGACCTAAAGCCAGTGTGGACGGCTATGTCTACTGTTAAGTCGACTTAATACGGTCTGCTTAACTCGACTTAAAGTCGACCTTGTTAAGTCGACTTAACAGAGTTGACTTAACTTTACAAGTGTAGACATAGCCCAAGAGAATGACTGGTCCAGCAAAGAAGGATTTAGGTTCCAGGGACTAAGAGAAGCAGGAAGATTTTGCAATAGGATGTCCCTAAGGAAGGCATAGCTATGTCTACATTACAGGCTCTGTTAAGTCAACCTAACAAGGATGACTTAAAGTCGACTTAGGTAAGTTGACTTAGAGCATCAACACTAAACACTCCAGTCAACTGCCTGCATCCACACTGGCAGGTGGTAGGTCAACAGAGGAATGCTGTGGGGACCTGGAGCTATGTTCCCTCTAAGATGCGGGTGCCCAATGGCACAAGGGCCGCCGCACACCCAGGCACCTCTCACAGACACCCAGGCAGCCCGATCCCCGCTTTTCTTCCTTCTCCCCAGTCCCCAATCCCTGCCATGTCTCTTCCTTCCCCCAGCCCCCGATCCCAACTGCATCTCTTCTTTCTCCCCAGCCCCCAATCACCACCGCGTCTCTTCTTTCTCCCCAGCCCCTGATCACCGCCATGTCTCTTCCTTCTCCTCAGCCCCAGATCACCCCGTCTCTTCCTTCTCCCCAGCCCCAATCCCACAACCACGGCTCCCCTTCTCCCCAGCCACAGTTCCCCTTCTCCCCAGCCATGGCTCTCCCCTTCAACCCAGCCCAGTCTTCCCTGGCCCCGGCTTACCCCAGCCCGAACTTCTCCAGCTGTGACTCTCCCTTTTTCTCCAGCCCGACTCCAATTAGGTCGACTTAGGGCTATTCCGCATCCACGCTGGCTTTAGGTTGACCAAACAAGGTCAACTTAGGCATTAAGGCGAACTTCAGACTTGGAGTTATTAAGTCAACTTAAAGAAGCACTTAGGTCGACTTAAGAAAGAGCCCAGTGTGTAAGCAGTGTTCTGTAGGTCGACTTAAGCGTCGTTAAGTTGACTTAAGTGTGGACATACCTCCAGGAGTGAAACAGAGCATAGAGGACACCATTTTATTTGCAAAGAGGGCACAACTGTCTTCTCAAGTGTAAGGCATAATCTCATCAACATAACAAATTAAACTGCCATGATCAAAAGGAAAACTTGGTCCAGAATGTCTTCACTAATGATTGTCATGGGAGGAAAAGCAAGTGTAAAAAATGAAATGTAGAGAAAAAATGAGAGGAAAGAGATTCAAGCATTTAGCAGATTAACCAGCTATCTGTTAAAACTAAGCAAACTGGAGTGCACTGGATACATCCATTGGAACCAGTTTTGATCTGTTAATAGTGTCAAAGCCAAAGGAAAATGGATAACCCACAGAGAGATGAAGACAATAGGCAGAAGAGCTATATGAAGATCAAGTAAGAGAGCATGGAAGGTAACTGGTTCACTTTGTTAGGAGGCATTAAAATGCATGAAGAGCATTAATAGAGGATCTGTAAGTGCATTCATGGAACAATGACAACAATGGTGCAGGCTATAATGAAACATGCTAGGAGTGTGAGAATTAATTCCAACTGAGAGGACACTTAAGAAAAAGAAATAACTAGCTAGTTAAAAGAAGCAGGAGTGAAAGCAGGGAGTGAAATACCTTTATATATCATGACAAAGAAAGGCAGAAGACGAATCTGAGAAATGACGATAAGAAGGAATCTCTTGCTAGAGAACAAATAAATGTATAATAGGAATATGCTACATACAGCATGTGGGACTAGGCAAGTAGATAGTGAGTTGAGAAGCAAAAATGAAAATGCCTATAAAGAAGGAAGAATGACTGCTCAAAAATAACCTAGGACAGAAAAGCAGATAGCATACTAGTGGGTAATATACATAATGGATGCAGTTGGCAAACCATGTTGGAAAAGAAACCAGGGTGGAATTAACAAGGAACTGATATTATGTTAAAGTCTACTTGTAAGGATAATAGTCAGGGAGCAATTAAGAAATAGTGACTACAATCTAATGGCCATCATCACTATATATTAACCAGAGTTTGTTTAACATTGTGGTATAGTGGTCAGTTCAGGCTGTTGGGATTTTTAGTTTCATTTTTTATCTCATCCACTGACTTGCTGCATGCCTTTCTATAATACCATTAGCCTTTCTAGCTATGTCTACACTTGTGAATTTAAGTCGACTTAGCTAAATCGACTTAACATGTCTACACTTAAATTTTAAGTCGACTTTGGGGGGACCCTACAAAGTCAGCCTAGAGCGTCCAGACTAGATGCCTAGGTCAACTTGTAGGGGCTAGGTGGACCTGGGACTGGTCCATGGTGGCAAGGGGGCCAGCTTGCTTAAGTCGACTTAAGGAAAGTGTGGTGTAGACGCAGAGTAAATTAAGTCAATTTAAGCAAGCTTAAGTCAACTTAATTTACAAGTGTAGACACACCCTCTGTGCCTCTCTTTTCCACATTTGTAAAATGGGGTTAATATTATTCATCTCACAAGGGGTATACAATACAAACAATTAAAGTGTAAGATAATAATAATGCTGGTGATGATGATGCCGGAGAAAGACCTGTCACCCTTACAGCTGTGTCTGAGGCTTGTGAATATAAATACTCACTGTGATCACACTGACAGCTCCAGGCTGCTTTTATCATTTCCTATAATCCAGGCAAAGAGCTGCTTTCATCACCTCGCTGTCCCTTGTGGAGTGGTACAAGTTTCACCCTAAAGATACCATAGAACCTCAGTCCTGTGGTCCTCAGTATTTCCACTTCCTTTGAACCCCATCCACAAGGCTATCTGGATGATGCAAAACCTGAACCTACAGAATCAGTTGTACCGCAGCAGCACAAGTTCTGCCCTTATGGCTAGAAAGAGGCACTTCTCCAGCATGCATTGGGTGGGTAATCTAAAGTACAGAAAGTTCACTGGCACAAGAAACATTAGTGACCTCTTTCCAGTGGTATTCTCTTCCCAAGTTCTGCAGTCCTTCCTCTTGAAGTTTGCATGGGAAGGGGGCTGGGAAATAAGTCATCTTAAGAATCTTTGTCTTCAACAAGCTACCACAAGAAAGAGGAAATTGAAACAGCTGAGCTGGGCAAGTGACGTGAATAGAACTTAAATAACTACTCTATACCTCAGAGAATGAATATACCGAACAGATATTTCACAACTTCTGGACCTGCCACAAAGATCAAAGGCCCAGATTGTGAATCCCTTACCCCCATTTTTTTACAGAAAGGTTAAAACTCATCTGTGCAGGAAACGGTTTTCTTAGGGGCAGTCGAAGAATTTGAATCTAACATCACAGACTTTGCCCCCTTCCACTCCATGGGTGCATCTACACTTAGAAATTAAGTCGAATTAAGGAGGCTTAAGTCAACTTAATTTACTCCACGTCTACTCTGCTCCTTAGGTCGAATTAAGGAAAAGTCAGTTCAAATTAATAACACCCCGTTTTAAAACGTTAAGTCGACTTAATAAGGTCAAAAGGGGGCACATCTACACTTGAAAAGTTAAGTCCACTTCTGTTAAGTCGACTTAATAAGGTCCACTTTAAGTGGACTTAAAGTCGACCTTATTAAGTTAACTTAACTTTTCAAATGTAGACATAGCCCATGTGTGTTCCTTCAGCCTTTCCTACTATAAACACATAGTACGATACATATAACATACTAAATCATTTAGTTAAAAAAAGACATTTTAAAAATACATACAATTTCCCCTTGGAGAGTGAAGGAGACAGATGTTAATCATGTTGCTTAATGCACTACAGGAAAGCATTCCTACATTATAATGATAATCCAGAATATAAAATCCAGAATAGACTTGATTAAGTGATCATCTACTCACATGAATAGTCAATTGACTTCATCCTCAATTTCAGTCATTGCTGAAAAAGACACAGAAGAGATCAGTGTCGGGGGGTGGAGGGTGGGGAGCTCCCAACCCCACACCGTCCTCTGCTATTTAAGCAAAAAGAAGAAACCCCTACCTGTTTTTTTTTTAAAAAACTCTTCAGCTAAAAAGTACTTTACTGTTGTTAGACTGTGCATGATTTTGGTTTACCTGTAGAACATGGAATACATGTGCTTCCAGTTAAAAAAAACAGACATGATAACCCATTCTGATCAATAATATGTTTTGCATACTGGTACCTGCAGGTAACGCTGAACCAGCTTATTCTACTGCAATTATGCATTCAACAAGAAGACATATAATTGAGATGGTCAGTGGGACTGTGATTTTTTTTTCCTGATTTCTTTGAGTTATTACTGTAGTACACATCTAGGTTACTGAGAATCTTGGTAACGGGTAGGCTGAACCCTGTGGTATGCAGAATTTCAATAAAATAGGCTGCCTCAGTGTCTCCCACAGTTGCCATTATGTAAATCATGTTACTGTACAGAATAAATTACCATGCCAGTTTTCAAACCTTGTGACAACTGAAGCAATAGAGTTAAAAGAAAAGAGTGGTCCGGCAGGCTCCAGAGACTGACTCCAGAGAAGAAAAGAATCTTCTCTTAGAATACTACCCAAATTACAACCTGAATTTTCATTAGTTCCCTGAGAAAATTTTATGGTTACATCTTTAGACATTTTAAACCCAATTCTATAGTCTCCAGACTACATGAACTCAACTCAATCTCAATTCCACTGATGACCCTATGATATTGTAGGGGCCACTGGTAAGGGGTAACTGGTAGGAGGCCTTGTATTAAATTACTTATAATTTTACCAAACTTTAATGCTCCGTGATGAAATTTTTCTTGAGCAGTCTTTCTCAGATTAATTCTGGTTTTTAAAGATTCAGCAAAAACAGAACAAGCATTTTTGAGAACTAGGTTAGGGAAAAATAGATAATTTTTCTAGTGTTAATTTTTTACTTTTATTTTAGACAAGCTTCAGTAGAGTGGAGCAGTAACTTGAAATGTGGTAGGGGTAGAAAACTATCTTATCCTGTCTCCCAGAAAATCCAGTCAGATTTAGCCAAATTATCAGATTACATTTTACAGGAGAAGGAGTATCTGAGGCATTACACAAGGTCAGTCTTGCAGAGTTGAGAAACAAAACTCAGGTTTCTAATATGCAGACTATTGTAAAATTAGTCAATTGCTTGGTTACACTAGGGTTATTTGGTGTCTGGAGTATATTTCAAAATGAACCAAAGTCCACCAGCTTTCTTGTTATAATCCAATAATGTAGTACGCAGAAAAAAGGGTTCTATATGACACCAATCTCTGGGAAGCCATATTACGCAACTTTGTTACAGTCACCTTATGTGGAAGGTGCACTCTGAAAGGTGCACAATTAAAATGTATTGAGTGCGTCAACTGAAACTAGATTTAACCAGTCAGCTTTCTACCTTGTTTTTCTGGTACCTCAGGGTATACTTATCTCCTTCTTCTGAACATATACATTTCAAATGCCAAAAGCCATGAAGGACCTCCTATGTTCATATTAGAGTAGAACAATTATATATCTTGTTCTCTTCCTTTGTGACATTCTAGTACAGGCTTCTCAGCATAAATCCCTTTATATCGCTTCCAACCTTAATCTTCTATGATTCTGTGACTAATGTATGGAGCTATGGTGAGGGTCTGTGTCACAAAGAGGCTGATATTTCTGGATACTGAAACCACCACCCCTGGAATGGACCAGCTAAGCCTAAACCAGATAATTAAAGAGCACTGAGCTACACCTGACCCTATAAAGGGCAGCTGAAGAGGGAAGTCTGAGAGAGGCTGAGTCCTGAGCAGCAAAGGCCATGTTAGAGTGAACTTAACTCCTGCAGTGGGTCTCTGGAACAAGGGAGTCAGGAGCTCAAGGAAGTAACCCCATATAACTGCAGGGGAGGCAAAAGGGGGGACTGGAGCCTTCTGGGGGGGGCAGGCTAAAGGATGGGGTCTGGAGCACTTCTAAACCAGGACCCCAGAGCCCTTCTAGGGCGCCAAGCTAAACGGGGGGGCAGAGCCATCAGATAGAAGGAGGCTGCTGAGAGAGGTGAAAGCCAGCAGATAGAAGGAGGATAGATAAGTGAGAGCCAGCAAATAGAAGGAGAGGTGAGAGCCAGCAGATAGAAGGAGGATAGATAGGTGAGAGCCAGCAGATAGAAGGAGGATAGA
>ML685807.1:3162509-3278504 GCA_007922175.1 Pelusios castaneus | reverse complement strand
GGAGAGGTGAGAGCCAGCAGATAGAAGGAGGCTGCTGAGAGAGGTGACCCTGAAGCCTAGGGGCCAGGTATTGGCTAAAGACCAGATTCTGGTTGTTGCTTAACCATTGTCATAAACAAATAAACCTCTTTGACTGAGGCTGAGCATGACAGCAAATGCGTGGAGCTGTGAAGTAGTGGTGGCCCCAGTGACAGAGCCTTTATCAGTAATTTAAGTGTTTTACCAGACAGCATAAGCAGCACTACATAAGTAACACAGCTAAAATTAATATCCTTTGTATCACAAGCAACGCTTTAAATGCAACTTCTGTCCAAGTGTGGAAAATCACTATTTTAAGTTTCCTGTCATGGATAAATTCATTCAAGGTTTATTTTGCCTTCTGTATGTCATTGCTAATTTGAATAATGTGTGTATGTTTCCAATCTAATAATCTTTTTAAAATTAAATTAATAAGTTTGTTAAAAACTGGTGAGTAAGTTTCATCTTCATCCTCACATTGGCACTCCCTTTAGATAATAGATTTGTTTAGAAAAACTGGGATAGGCATTATCAAAACAAGGATAGGCTTTGTGACGGGGTAGCCCCAC
Source organism: Pelusios castaneus (assembly GCA_007922175.1). Classification (NCBI taxonomy): domain Eukaryota; kingdom Metazoa; phylum Chordata; order Testudines; family Pelomedusidae; genus Pelusios; species Pelusios castaneus. The sequence goes on along the minus strand of ML685807.1, from coordinate 3,277,917 downwards.
CCCGCACTGCAGGAACCTAGCAAACTCTATGGGTAGATAAGGTCCCGCCCCTTAAGCCCTGCTGGGCATGCTCAGGCTGCTGTTCCCCTATAAAAGGAAGTGGCTCAGTTCAGTCTGGGCTGGCCAGCATGAAGGAAGGATGCATGCTGGGAGCTCCTGCAGAGAAAATGCACCAGCCCCCATTACAGAGCAGGTATGGATCTGTCAACCGTGGAAGGGAGCAGCCACTGCTGGAAGACTGTCCAGAGGCAGAGGCCCAGGGACTCACAGGCCCCGATGAGCCTGAGGGAGAGTGACTGGCGCCAGCCATGGGAGGAGTCGGTCTGGAGCCCCTGACATAGGGATGGATTACTGACAACTCAGGTAGGAAGCGGCCTAGGGGCCCTAGAAGGGGGGAGATGGGTGTGGTGAACCCTCAGGCCAGTGTTTTGCGGGGTGGATCCCCCTTATGTGGTGCTGTACCCCCAACACTCATAGGGCCCTGGGTCGGGGCTTAGTGGAGTGGGTGGGCCCAAGCCCCCCTACCTGGGTAGTGGTCCACCGGAGCTGGTGCCTCCCTAATAGAATCTGGCTGCTAGGCCATGCCGCCCAGACCCCAGGGAGTGCATGGACTCTTGCCGCTAGGCCGTGCCGCCCTGACCCCAGAGACATGGGACATGTCCAGAGACATGTTAAATGTTTTTATTTTTCATGGCTGAGTCAGACCAGTAGTGCAGTGTAGAAAAGACTGCCCATTGGCTCTGTGCTCTGGAATGGCCTCAGACAAGTGTTTGTTAGTTTCTCATTTTCAGGCTCCCTAATGATCAATCACAAAAAACCCACCAAAGAAACAAACAAAAAAACAATTTTAATAATTATAATTATTAATAATATTTACAGGTGAAAAAGAGCCCACCCCCTACTCTTTACAAACTTAGGATAGAATTCAAGACATTGAAATGTTATTATGTCCACATAGCTACTGAATCACTGTTTCCAACAAAATGTTTACAAAGTTGTCTGGAAGCATATTGTTTGCTTATTTTTAAAGCCCATTTATATTCAACCCACATAGCCACACACATGAAATTTCAGACAAAAACACAGATGAAGAAATGAATCCCCAGCATACTATTATTGTTATTTATTGTTTGTATCCCAGAAGTACCAATAAACCAAAACTGATGTTTGGTGTTGTTCTAACACAGAGTAAAAGGGCAGTTCCTCCCCGGAAGAACACACATCAGAATTTAAGATGAGATGCAACAAGTAATTGTAACAAAAAATTGAAAAAAGTGAGGGAGGAATACTGAGGTTAAAAGTAACAAGACAATGAGTTTGCAGAGGCCAACTATGTGCACAGAGAGGCCAACTATGTGCACAGAGAGATGTTTTTGAGTCAGTTCATGTCTCCAATAGAAATAAATATGATAAATAGCAAAAGTTCCTACTGTAGACCTCTGATTAGCCATAATCAGTTGGCAGTTTAAAACAGACATCACAAAAGAAGTTGCTCTTGAGGAGCTAGTTGGAGGTGTTTAAAGGCAGTGCCCAGGCATAAGAGTCAGCAAAGAAGAAAATGGGAAGGAGCTTCTGTGAAAGGTGAGTTAATGGATTATGGAGGCCAGCAGCATTGACAGAGCAGAGTGAGCTGGATTGGATACAAGAGAAACAAGTGGGGAAGGATGAGATTGTAAAAGGTCATAAAGAAGGAACAAAAGGCTTGTATATGAAATGTTGGATGGGGCTTGAAAAGGGGATTGAAACTATGAGAGGTCAAAAAGGTGACTTTGCAACATCATTTTGACTAGACAGGAGAGTGAGATGAGTGCTAGGAAGGTTAGAGAGGATGCAGATAAGCACCTGAGAAAGATTTAGCAATGTAGAGCTAGGGAAAAGGTTTGATCTGGGAAATGCTATGGAGGAAGAAGTGGCAAGATTTGGATATAGCTTGAGTGTATGGATCTAGAGAGGATAAAGACTCAAAGATGACTTTTATGGTGAACCTGAGTGACATGGCGAATGGTAGTACTGTCAGTGGCGATAAAGGATGTCGTGCAGGTCTTAGGGGAATGAAAGGACCTCAGTCTTAAGCAAATTACAATGAATAGATAGCAAAAGTACCACAAGGAGACGACAAAGCCAGACCAAGATGCAAGACTGTGGAGAGGAATCAGGTTGGGAATGGATCTCCAAACAACCAAATTTCTGATCCAGGTTTCAGTTCATTGTAGTCTCATTGCCACTGACGAAAAAGAAATTTGGCAAGCCTGGAGCTTGAACTGGAGACACTGTGTGTGACATGCTGCACCCCACGTCCACCCTTGTCATGTGATCTGTGTATCATTCATGTTCACCCTTACCCTTGTGACCATGTATGGTCTAATGTAAAGTATGTCATGTAAGATGTTTATGGACTTCTCATGGCATACTCTACAGTATTGTCATGGTAGCATGTTTCCTGCAGCAACATACATGTGCACAGATATGAAACTCTGCCAGGTCATGTCCCCCAAATGTGTCTCACATGGCCCAAAGAGAGGCAGACAAACAGAGCTGTGTTTATACACCCAGCGAGGACATGCATACAAAAACAATGGACTACCTAAGGATTTGTAGCACCTAAGGCTCAAGAGGAAAATATCATGCCCATTGCGAGATATAGGCCATCACCTAGCTGCAGCAGGCAGAATCAAGGGGGTTGGAAAGAAAAAGAGATACTTTGTCCTGTGTGAGATTCTTCCCTGGATTCCATCTTCTAGGCAACACTACGAACTGGTAACCGAACCAGATGGTGGGAAGAATCTGGCTACAAAACCATCAGTAGCCAAGTCTGTGGGTGAGCTGAGCATAGACTGGCACAGTGATCTTAGCTTAAAATGTGACTTTTATTTGATTGTTGCTGTCTCCTTGACTGATTAATCATTTGATTTTATAGCAGTTTGACTTATATTCACTTAAAATCTTACTGTAGTCAATAAACTTACCTTTATTTTATCTGACGCAGGGCAATATTGAATGGGAGGGTGTGTAAACGCCTCACTGGGAGCAAATGCTGATGCATATCAACGTTTTTGTTAAATTGACAGACAAGGGTAAATGAGCTTGCAAGACCTGGTGAGGGTGCACTGAACCTTGCAAGACTAGCTCCCAGGGTTGCATTTTGCCTGGCGGTGTTTGCTGAGGGACTATCTCCATGAGTGGCCAGTGAGAGTGTTCTTCCATTCTGACTGTCTCTTTGACCTACTGAATATGTAAGTATCTCATACAAAGTGGAGCTGCTTCAGTAGGTTGAGATTGAGGCTAATTCTTTACTGACGGTGACAAAATCACCACTGTCAGAGCGATCTTCCAGGTTCAATTGAGCGGTCTGTGTAGACGTTCTCAATTGATCCAGAAATCACCGTAACAACTCTAACCCCAGAACTGGAGTATGGGTAAGCCGACTGGAAGGCATTTCCGCTTGGCTTACCATAGTGTGTAGCAAGCTCTTAGTAAGTCAACGGGAGATACACAAGGTATTTTACATACCTTGTGTATCTCCTGTCCACTGCTGCCAAAAAGTACAGCAAATATAGACATGGGCTGAGAGTTGCCCTTCTCTGCCTTCAGAATCCCCAGTGTCCAGCATACCTACCTTGTGTCACATGCTTGCTCTGGCACAAGAAGAGTGGGGATTTGAACTCTGGTCTCCCAGATCCCGGTTGAATGCTTAAATACGATTATAAAAGAAGGATATGCCCATCCATGCTGTTTTTTCCTCCCACCTGCCTCTAGGAAGAGCTGATCTGGGTTAAGCAACTAATCCAGGTGACCATTTACCAGCTGTGAATCCCAAGGGCATTAAATGGATTTACACTCAACCCACTAATCAGCATTTGCTATTGGCTAGCTTAGGCAATGCTCTACTCAACTTTTGTGAATCTTATTCTTGCCTAACTCTCCACATACATTATACAGGGAACCTGTGTGAGTGACCAGGGGATCTAAAGTTAGATGTTGCAGCACTGAATCTCAGTCTTCTTTGTGGATCTAGCCCCAAATTGCTCCTTGAAATGTAATGCTTTGTAGAGCTTTTATGCCTATGCCTAAGGCAACTCTGGAGACTTGTTGGGATGTCACCCCAAAAATGTGAAGCAAGAAATACTCTGCTCTCTTTTATTTTATTTTTTTTTAAACAAACCTTCGGTTAGGCTACTGTGAATTTCTTAAAAGCCCATGCTCATGGATCTGAATACTGCACCCGCAATGGTTGGCTTTCAAATTCATTTCACACATTTTCAGGAGACAGATGAAGATAGACCTCTCAAGTAACATCTCAACTTGGTGGAGAATGTTAATTAAATTGGGAAACATATTTCACTGACTTTGTGTTGTTCCAGGAACCATTTAAAAACTCTAAGACCAAAGGAGTATGATCATTTCTGGTTCTAATATTGTTTGGTCAAGATGGCTTCTTGCTGCATCCCGAAAGTTTTCCAGCTGTTGCACAATGACTTAAATAACTGGAAAATAGGATTTTGATTTTTTGTAACATTTTATTAAGCAAATATTAATCATGCACATCTACCAATATGAATTAAAAGATGACAAATATAGGATTAGTACAAGAGGACCAGCAAACATACACTGCATTTTCATCATTGTACAGCTTAATATTTCCAACATGATTGCAGTACAGATATTGATTAAAAATTATAAGTAGCATTTTGAAAATAAAGCGCATATGACTGCTTTTTGTCCCAACCTCAGTATTCTGTAACTGGCAGATTCACCCTGATGTAAGATTGAGTTATACCAGCAACAGGTTGGGCTCATTGTTTTCAGAACGTTTTTGAAAGATGCTAATTAATGGAGGCCACGGTAGCTTGCTGAATGCCAAAATGGCTAAATGGAAGCATATAGGTTGCAACTGCTTCTGTTTTATTGCAGCATACATCAAGGGACTGCCAGGGACTATTAAAGTCAATAGAACTCTTCCCCTTGAGTTCAGTGTGCTTTGGATCAGATCCCTAGGACACAGTGCTAAGAAATACAACTGTCCAAAACCAATTTGTACCCGTAAGTATTTTTTCTGGAATGCAACTTTTGGAGAGTAGAGCGTGGAGCCCTTCCGTTCAAAATACATTGGTGGGTTACCACTGTTTCCCCAGCTTCAGCTTAACTGATGGGCTGCTCTTTAAAGATCAAGCTCCAATTCTTCTCTAATTCTAATCTTCTAGTAATGATTTGAGGCCAGTCTTTAATATGATATTTATGGCCTTTATTTGGGGTAATGATGATGAAACACCAGTTCAGTTTCCACTTGTTATCCAAATACATACCTCCTTCCAAATGCATATCAGTATGTGAGTAATTTCCCTATCACTATGCATAGTCTGTTCCCCAATAGATCATCTATTTAATCTATCTTTATAGCAGAGGCTTTTCTAGTACACCTGTCACCATTGTATCTATACACCGGTTTGAAAGCTAAGAACCCAATCTTGCAATTAGTTATTACCAGACATGGATCTTTATTACTGTGAGTAGTCCCTTCAATGGGGTAGCTCATAGTAATAAATCTATGCCCAGTATTTTTGTTGGTCAAAGTAGACCCCAATTTAATATTAACATTGTCTAAAGGGATATAAAATCTGGCTTTCCATGATTTCTAGCTGTTCTGTATATTCATATCAGTGTAAAACAGGTTGAAAAATCACATTGTGTTTAACAAGGTAGCCATCATTGTAAATATACAAGGTTTGGTCTGAGGGATTATAGTTGATGCTTTGAATTGTTTCTAACATTTTGTCCATAATTATGCTAATTCTACCTTCCTGGTTAGTGTTTGTGTCATATGTGTAAAATATTTCCTCTTTCTTGGTGTTGACAGGTCTTGTGGCATACAGAACACCACATATGATGAAAGCGTTGGAAACAGATGGCTTATACTGCCTTGTTTGCCAAGTATGTAGCACATCAAGGGTGGTTTCATTGAGTTTGCTAATCACAATATTACCTGTGCTCTCCTCCGTTGAATAAATTACCCACAATCCACTTTCATCCACAGCAAAGTCTATAGCTTGCCACCCAACTCCAGCATAAGAGAAACGATTACCAAAAACAGCATTGGGCAGAGTTTTCCTCACAGCCAATGCGTTTCTGTTTAAATCAAGCTTGCCCATATCTAGCGAATTATATATATTGTAGTACATGAAATTATTGTAAACTGCCGTGCCACTGCCTTCCCCATATTGAATTCTATACTCTCTAGGGTTTTTGTACAGTAGCAAATCATCGTAGGAATTATGAAGTCTGTAATATTCCAAGACTCTCCCATCTGTGTTCAAAGGTGCAACCCAGTAGAGGTCCTTTTGTGGGGTACTAAGAGAGTAATCCTTACCCCAGGCACCATATTTGTAGGAAAATCCCCTCCAGTTCAGCTGCACAATATAGGGCTGGCTGATGTTCACGATTCCACCATGACTACAGCTGCCTGTTAGCAAAGAGAAAATGCAGGCTTTTCAAACAGCATGATTAGGAGAGAGGATTTACACTATATACTTCATAAGAATCAACTTTGTTGCAAGAACAGAAATAAATGCATATCTTTGATTATAGATTATTTGGTTTCCATGCAAACAGCACATGAATTTCAGTATTTAGCTGTTCCAGTCTGTCAGATATACAACAGTTAAAGACCCATACCACTAGAACTGGGCTCATACTGAAAAAACAACCAACAATCCAGCAACAAATTTTAGGGGCCTCAGTTTTCAGTCAATACTCGCTGGAAGTAAAAAAGTGATCAGCTTCTGTTCCAGTAAGTAATCACTTTTCTGTTTCCACTGTTCTATGCTTTCCAACCCAATGGGCTAGGAAATCACACAGAAAGGAAAATTTCAGAAGCATTTTAGGTCATTTGTTCTGCTGTGGAGCACAGTTCTGGGAATATGGGAAACAAGAAAAAGGAACACCTTGTCTCGCTGTACATTGGTGAGTTTTAGAAGGTGGGGGGAGAATTATCAGCTCTACTTCTAGGGGCTCATTTCAAATTAGCATGTTGCTGGCAAAATCACTACTTTAAAACAATACTTCATAGTACCATTACTCTGAGGTGCTGAGAGCAATTCAGACATTAATTAACATAGCCTTATAACAGCTTTGTAAGGTGTAGGTAAATACCTTCAATTTACTTGTGAGGTAACTATAGAGTGACCATGCAAGCTAGCTTGACCAATACTGTCTTGTTGTTTGGGTTTTTTTATATGATGTCCTAGGAGTTTCAGGATGACTGAAATATCCTATCTCTTCATTTCATCAGCCAAAATATTTAGCTTTTTATAACTACGCAATGTTTGTTCAAGACGTATTGCTGTGCTGAGTAGAATTTGCACTGTTTAATGAGAACAAACAGCTCAAGGGACTAAACATTCAGAATAATGAACCTGGAATGAAGACAGCTTGAATGAACATAGACACAATCAAAACTATTCTTTTGCTCAAAATGGCTGCTGGTGACATTTGTTCAATGTTTCACAATGAATGCAGAATACTAAATTATTGGGAAAAGTCCTCCACTCCAAAATATGCTTGTCTCTGAATCAGAAGCTGGCAGTAGTGACATTAGCAAGCTTTAAAATGAGTGTCTTTGGGTTTGACTCTTTGCAACCCTGAAAGATATCTGAATTAATGTGTGCCAGTTTTTCCTTTAAAAATGTGGTCATCTGAGAGAGAGATGCTACATGACCTGCCCAAGGTCACACAACAAATGGCCGGGCCAAGGCTAGAACCAACATTTCCTAACTCAGTCAGGTCCTTTAACAATAGACAATTCTCCTCCTTAGAGGTAAAGCAAATTTTCCCTGCCAAGACCTGAGTTTCTTGTTTCTATTAATTGGACAATCAACAGCAATAGCTGATGACATCATAAACACCTACATCAGTGCAAAGGTTCCACATGCGCTAGTGGTTCCCGGTGTCTTTGACACAAGTCAAATGTTACCTTTTGAGTGAATATCATTTGATGGCTGTTTGCAAGCCTATGTGAAAAGAGTAGCCGGCCTTATTCTATTCCTAAAAGAGAGGTGTCCAAAGCATAAGTAACTCCATCACCCTCTTATTAGCAGAGTAATAAATAACTCAAAGACAGAATTATCCTTTCACACTTAAAGCTGGGCCCTCTTACAGAGGCTTGAAGAACACCAGTGGAGCAGAATAAGGAAACTCATACTACCACTGAGAGGCCCAGACAAGCAGATGCCTGTGGCCAGAAACATCTTCTGATCAGTCCACAAAATACAGAGCAGTATGTAGAGGGAAGAAGAGAACCCCTTGTAACCAATCTGAAAATGTGCTCCCTGGGAAATCATTGGCAAGCCTTCCATGTGAAGAAAAGTGGTGCGTGCAAAGGCAAAATATTTCTTCTTTAGAAATAGAGCGAATCTCAAAGGCTATGTCTACACTTAGAAAGTTAGGTCAACTTTACTAAGTCGACTTTATTAAGTCAACTTTAAGTCGACCTTATTAAGTCGACTTACAGAATCTACACTAGACTCTCTAAGTCAACTGGATAGGTCGAGAGGAGCCTTGGCTCCCCAAACTAGGAGAGCCGCGGTTTCCTCCGGGGAGAGCCAGGAGCACAGGGCTGGCTTTCCCCACAGGGATAGGCAAGCCGCTGGTGGCTTCCCGTGGAGAGAGCCAACCATGCGGGACAAGCCGCAAGCGGCTTCCCGGGGAGAAGGGAGCCACTGGGGCTCTCCAGCCAGGGCTCCAGTGGCGAAGGAACTCCAACGGGGGATTCCGTCCCGCTGGAGCCCCAGCTGGGGAGCCCTTTTCCCCAGGACCCACGGCTTCCCCAGCAAAAAGGGAGCTGTGTCTCCTTTTGCTGGGAAGCTGTGGTCCCCGGAAGAAGGGAGCAGGGTCTCCCCCGGGGACAAGGGAGCCACGGTGGCTCCCTTGTCCCTGCACCCTAGGTCAACTTATGGGAGAAGTCGACTTAGGGCGTCCACACTGGCTTAAGTCAACTTAAGTCTTAATTCAACCTAAAACTAGGTTTTACTAAGTTGACTTAAGCTTCCCTTAATTCAACTTAATAAAAGCCCAGTGTGGATGTGGAGTAAGTTAGGTTGACGTAAGCCTCCTTAAGTTGACCTAACTTGTAAGTGTAGATGCACTCAAAGTCATCTCTGGCAGGGATGATTTATCAGCATCCAGATGGAGGGACACACTGCTCTAGTGGCAGACAATATCTCTGTGGCCTTTCAGTCTAGCTACTGATAATGTCTGCAGAATCCAATGTTAATGTGTATTTAACTGTAACTGTAACATTTGTGGCAGTCTATGAAATACCAACGTGTCTCCCTTGCTTTTTTCTTTCCACCTTTCCTAAGGTCCACTGTTTCCTTTGTTCTGTTGCATATCACCTCCCTCTCCACAGCTTGACCCCTTGTGCCAAAGCATATGGAGATCATGGGAATCAGGAATTCACTCATTGCCCGCTCTGCCACTCGCTGCTCGGGATGGGAAGCATATTTTATTTCTTCCCAGGGCTTTATAGTTGCTTTGCTGAATTGTGTAGTTGTGCTGAATTGCTGCAGCCCCTGGCCATGTGGGACATGCCCATTCTCAGTCAGCATCTGCCTTTTATGGGATTTAGTTGCCAAAGCAGAGATTACAGCTATTCTCTGCCACTGTAACTCCCCCTCCTCTCCCCCCCCTTCTCCCCCGCGATCAATTTTCTCCTCTGTGGATCCTCTGCTAGAAGGAGTTGTAGCCCTAGGTTTTGCTCCCTTCCTTACTAAAAATCACTACCAAATAATGCTCCAATTACAGCAAATCAGCATTCTAGGCTCATATTCAGTAAAGCATTTAAACCCACGTGTTTAAGTTAATGGACTGCTGAGACCTGAGACCTCATTTCCAGACATAACATACAATGAAGGTAGTGTGTCACTAGGCAGGCTGCAGCTCTGCAAATAGCACTTAGCATGGCTGGTAACATGGCTTCTGTACTTGGCACACATAGGCTATGTCAACACTTCTTAATTTAAGTCGACTTTAGTTAAGTCGACTTAGCATGTCCACACTTCAATTTAAAGTTGACTTAGGGGGGAACTTGCAAAGTCGATCTAGAGCGTCCACACTGGACGCCTAGGTCGACTTCTAGGGGCTGGGGGGAACTTGGGCAGGTCCACGGTGCCAGGGGGCGCCCCTTACCCAGTGCCAGGGGGCTCAGCCTTTGCCCCATTGTACCATTATACAATGGAGCAAAGGGGGACAGGGACCCTGGCTGGGCATAGGGGCCCTTTGGGGGGGCATGCCAGGCTCTCCCTGTGCCCCCCCCCCCAGCAGGGAGGGCAGTGGGGGAGTCCTGGAGAGCCCTAAATCAACTTAAAGTCGAATTAGGGCTACTCCAGATCTACACCGGCTTAAGTCAACTTTAAAAGGTCAACTTAAACCTAAAGTCGAATTAAAAGTAGGTTTAATAAAGTTGACTTAATTTTCAAGCTGCTTAAGTCAACTTAAGGAAAGTGTAGTGTAGACACAGAATAAATTAAGTCGACTTAAGCAAACTTAAGTCGACTTAATTTACAAGTGTAGACGAACCCATAGTGATGTTTGGAGGTACTCATACCTCAGTTAATGCAAGAAAGATAATGCAGATAATGATGCAAAGTGCCAACTCTGCAAAACAATTTGAGCCGTTTGCCTTATATCTCTATTGCGTTCTGCTACCTCCAGCATTGTGGCTTGTTCTTAACTGTTGACATATTGAATCTATTACTGAACTTAACTCACAGCAATCTGATTTCAAAATTAAATGGTTATTAAGTGCTTCTATAAATCTGTGATTTGTTCCAAAAAATATTTTTGGTGCTGAGGTACTACTAAACTCATATCCAACCTCAGGTAATTTTTCATGTCATTAAACTGAACCTATTCCAGCTTTATTTCAATAATTCTTGCACTGTTTCATAAATAAAAAACAAACTTGTGCTCAGCAGAGAGACCTTTTCTTACAAAAGAAATAATAAATTATTTCTTCCCTTAAAGAGATCTCTCTGCTGAACACTTGTTTGTTTTTATATATGAAACCAGGCATGAATTATTAAAATAAAGTAGGAGCGTGTTCTGTTTAATGACATGAGCAATTATTTGAGATTTCATATAGTGGCTGTTTGATTTTGATTTTTGAAAACTCTTCCAGAAACAGGGTTTGAAAACAAAAACAAAAAACAACATAATACCCTACAAAATACCCTATGGTAGACAAGGAGGGGTATCTGTCTTTTGCACAGGTTCAGAGGAATTCATTGTTATTCATTTAATCTAACCTGGTCTTCCTTTCTGGATCTTGTGGAAAAGAATACACAAAAGAAAAGTGTTGTTTCATTTCGTAAATATCAGGAGGCCCTTGAAACAAGTCCATATGAATTATTCAGATGTCAACTCCTTTTTTCTGTTAGACCTCTGATCATTGAAGTCCCAGGGTTAATGCCATGTCTTGTGTCCTTTGCAGAGGTGGCCAGTATATTCATGAGGGGCAATAAGGTAGAGGGAAGTAAGAAAACACATTCCCTTTTTTCCACAATACAAGTTACTCAGACTTTGGGCCAGGATATGCAGTGGAAGTGGTGCTGCATGTCTGCTTGCTAACTTGTTTTTCAGGGAAGGAAAGTCCCTTTGCTCCATAGCCCTAGTGGACCAGTCACCACTGTTAAACTGGCAGGCTGGGGATCATGTCATCAATGAATTGGTATCCCTGCACCCCCTAAAGAAAAAGGCAGAAAGGGAAAATGTGGCTCCTTGAGCCACAATTTTTCCTGTGTTGCTCCTGAGGCAACACAGCAGTGCGCCACCTCTTCCTAAGAACTGGGACACCAGCTAACCCATCAATTGTAAGCTCTCTGGAGAAGGGGATGAGTTAAATTTTGGTCCCAATCCTGTGATCTGGCCCATGCAGGCAGACACACCCACATTAATTCCCACTGGTACCAGGGGGCACAGGATCAGATTGCTGGAGTTCACCTGTGTTTGTACAAACATACTAAAAACGTCCAGCCTTAGATTAACAACTCCATAACTAAGGCATTGACATTTCATTTCATGTGATAGCTGGTAGCACTATTGCCCACATCATTACCCCATTTACTTTTTCACTGTTAGAAATACTTGCTCTCAGGGTTGATAAGAAGAGGCAGCCTCTCTCTACACACTATCACCCTCAATAAATCATTGAAGTGCTCTTCAAATACTTTTAAAACCCTATACTTACGACTGAACCATTGGTAAGCCTTTCTTAAGGATTAACTAAAGCCTTTAGAGTATGTCTACACTGACAATTTAGGTTGACTTACATAGCCTTAAGTTGACCTAAATTACTCCCTGTCCACACTGGACTTTCATTAAGTCGACTTAAGAAATTCCTTAAGTCGACTTAATGAAAGCTCAGGTCAACGTAGTAAGAACCACCAGTTAGGTCAACCTAACCCTTAAATCGACTCCTTAGGTTGACTTAAGCACAGTGTGGACATGGATTAACCCTTAAATCGACTTTAAGGGACAGAGAAAAAAAACTTTTACATTCACCAGCTTTTATAATGAGAAACTTGAAATAACTGACCTAAGAGTGATATGAGGCAAGAACTGGTAGGAAAATATGTGCACTAAATGTACAGTAGAAAGTGTTCTGCTTTGTTCAAAGGTTTCTCTAAACTTTTCCTTATTAATCTGTTTCCCCTCCAATTTGCTAGCCAAATTATTAGCTATATGTAAAAAAGCAGTTTTCTTCCCCCATTGTATTATGAACATTTGGCTACCTTCTGCTTTAGAGGGATTTCGCAAAAAGAAGTCTTAAAAATACATACAAGGGATTAACATTGCTTGAACAATCATTTTTCTATTCATTAGCAACTGGGAAGCTTTCCTTTTTTTGCCTCTCTCTTCACAGACAAGACCAGCTCCCAAACTAGTGTACTGTGCAGCACAGGATGAGGAGGCGGTGAGCAGCCCTCAGTGGTGAAAGAACAGATTCAGGACTATTTAGAAAGGCTGGATATGCACAAGTCCACGGGGCCAGAGCAATGCATCTGATGATGTTGAGGGAGTTGGCTGATGTGATTTTAGAGCCACTGGCCATTATCTTCAAAAATATATGGGGTGCGTTTACACTTAGAAATTAAGTTGACTTAAGCTTGCTTAAGTCGACTTAATTTAACCTGCGTCCACACTACATTTTCCTTAAGTCAACTTAAGCAGCTGCTTAAGTCGACTTAAGGAAAATTAAAGTCGACTTTCTTAAACCTCCTTTTAAGTCAACTTTTCTGGCTAAGTCGACTTTAGAAAGTCGACTTACCCAGTGTAGACGTGGAGTAGCCCTAAATCGATTTTAAGTCTACTTAGTGAGCTTTAGGGCTTCCCCACTGCCCTCCCTGCCAGGGTGGCTGGCACAGCCACTGCCTGGCATGCCCCCCCCCACCAAGGTACAATGGGGCAATGGCTGAGCCCCCTGGCACTTGGCAAGGGGTGCCCCCCCCGCCACCGTGGACCTTTCCCAGGTCCACCTAGCCCCTACAAGGCGACCTAGGAATCCAGTGTGGACGCTCTAGGTCGATTTGGCAGGGTCCCTTGTAAGTAGACTTAATTTTTGAATGTGGACGTGCTAAGTCGACTTAAATTAACAAGTGTAAACATGGCCATGCCGATTGTAGGGAGGTCCCAGATGATTGGAAAAATGCCAAATATATCTTCAAAAAAGGGAAGAAGGAGGAACCAAGGAATTACAGACCAATCAGCCTCGCCTCAGTCCCAGGAAAAAATCATGGGTTAGGTCCTCAAGAAATCCATTTTGAGGCACTTGGAAGAGGGGAAGCTGATCAGGAACAGTCAGCATGAATTCACCAAGGGCAAGTCATGCCTGGCCAGCCTTATTGCCTTCTATGATGAGATGACTGGCTCTGTAGATGTGGGGAAAGTGATGAACATGGTATACTTTGACTTTAACAAAGCTTTTGATACAGTTTCCCACAGTATTCTTATCAGCAAATTACAGAAGTATAGGTTGAATTAATTAACTATAAAATGAATAGAAATCTGGGTAGATTATTCGACTCAATGGCTTGATGTCTAGTTGGAAGGTGGTAACAAGTGGAGTGCCTGAAGTACTCTGCTTGTTACCGGCTTCCAACTAGACATCAAGCCATTGATCTCTCTTCCAAGAGGTCACTGCCGGAGCCACTTTTTCAATATCTTCATTAATGTTGAGATAGATTGCACCCTAACAAAATTTGCAGATAACACTGAACTGGAAGGTGGGAGTGGTAGATACCTTTGAGGGTAGGGATAGGATAGAAAGTAACCAAGACAAACTGGAGAACTTTGCCAGAAAAAAGTCTGATGAGATTCAACAAGGACACGTCCTTCACTTAGAATGGAAGACTCCCTTGCACTGCTATGGAATGGGGATGGACTGGCTCGGCAGCAGTTCTGCAGAAAAGGACATGGGAGATACAGTGGACAAAAAACTGGATATGAGTCAAAAGTGTGCCCTTATTGCTAAGAAGGCTAATGACATATTGGGCTGCTTGAGTAAGAACACCACCAGCAGATTGAGAAAATGATTATTCCCCTCTATTTGGCACTAGTGAAGCCACATTTGGAGTATTGTGGCACTTTTAAAGACTAACAGATTTATTTATCATTTATTTATAAATAAATAAATCTGTTAGTCTTTAAAAGTTCCACAGGACTCTGTTTGTTTTTCTTCAATAGACTTACACAGCTACCCCTTTGGAATTTGGAGTATTGTGTCCATTTTGAGACACCCACCCACCCCACCCCACTACAGAAAGGATGTGGACAAATTGGAAAGAATCCAGATAACTAAAACTATTAAGACTCTGGAGCTCATGACTTAAGAGGAGAGGCAGAGGGAATTAGACTTGTTTAGTCTGCAGAAGAGAAGAGCAATGCGGTATTTTATAGCAGCCTTTGACTACCTGGAAGGGGGTTCCAGGGAGGATGGAGCTAGGGTGTTCTCATTGGTAGTAGGTGATAGAACAAGGAGCAATAAGTTCAGGTTACAGTGGGGGAAGTCTAGGTTGGATATTAGAAAAAAACGTTTTAACTAGTATGGTGGTGAAGCACAGAAATAGATTACTACCTAGGGAGGTGGTAGAATCTCCCTACTTGGAGGTTTCTAAGGTGTGGCTTGACAAAGCCTTGGCTGGAATGATTTAATTGGGGTTTGCCCTGCTTGAAGCAGGGGATTGAACTAGATGACCTCCTGAGGTCCCTTCCAACCCTAATCTTATATGATTCTATGATTAAGGAATGCTATCAATTGCAATAGAATTTAAACTTTCTTATAAAAAAACCCCCAAAACCTGAGTGACATCCTGGCTCCATTGAGTACTTAGTTCAATGGGACTAGGATTTCACCCTAAGTTTCTAGCCTTTATGGCTCAGAAGAAATTTCTGCACATAACTTTTTTTGTAAACTATGCAATATTGTCCTCTAAGGCAGGTCTTCACTGATGGCGGCTAATTTACCACCATCAGATCAATCTTCTGAATCAACTGATTGGGTCTGTGAAAACCGTCTCAGCTGATCAGGAAGCCAATCTTGTAAGACCATCCTGGCAAAAGGCATAGCTCTGTGTTAAAGGGAAGGCAATTCCCTTTGACTCAGCACACTGAAGACATCATGGTAAGTAAGTGGTAGGCGGTCGGAGGGAGATACACAAGGTATTTTAAGTACTTTGTGCATCTCCCTTTGACTGTCACCGAAACTCTGCCATGGTGTAGACCAGCCTTTAGTCTGCATACAAACAACTCCAGGGCTGCTGCTCAAATTTCCCAAGCAGCAGTTGAATAAAATTGACAAGATAAACTTTCACAGAAGCTAATCCATAATCAGAGCGACTCAGAAAAAAACTCACAAAAAAAGAGAGTCTGCAAGAAGGGAAAAAACTGACTCTTAATACTTTTGAATCATTTTCCAACTTTTTCCTTTTGAAAAACAATAAAAATATATAAAAGTGCTTGTTTCCTGCCCTCATCTTTAATGTCAACCTGTTGCTGAAAGGTTAGTAAGTGTCTGACAAATTTTCCAAGACCTGTCCATTACTGTCATTTTATTTAATTCTCAGTCTTTTTTCTATGTCTCATATCTCTTCTCATATGGTATATACAAGAAATGCTTACCTGGTGCGATAACAGGGGGTGTCGTGGTTTGATTTCTATTCTTTTCACATTCTTGCAATCGATTCTGCAGAGTCACAATTTCTCGACGGATTGCAAGGATATTGTTTTTGTCCAGTGACTCCAGATCATTAACCATGAGAGTCAGATTCCTGATCTAGAGAAAAAAAAATTCAGAATAACTTTAAATTACAATCAACTTTATTTCAAAAACGTTTTAGGTTGGATTTATCATGTCACAAAAGATGTTACACAACGAGTTTTAGGAATGTTCCCAAGATCAAGTTTTAGCAGAGCATTAAGTCTCAAGCTGATGTGTGTAACCAGGGGAAAATGTTTGTGATTTTGCCATTCAATCTTATACCATAATGCTAAAAATCACCCAGAAATGTCCAGACAGGCTTACTCAATTATTATATGTTACCTAAAAAAGATTTCAGCCTTGCAAAAGGGGCTTTAAAATTTACCTGCTGAGAAAAAGAATCTACTCACACAGTTATTTAATATTAAAGAGGACAATGAAGACACTAACAATATTTTATTTACCATCAAAAGCAATTATTCACTCCAGGTGATGAGCGATAACAAATTTTGAAAATTTTATTTATTAAATATTGGGAAGGTGTGTGTCTTGCCCGGTTCTTGATTTTATATTGAATGCAACACTATTCTAATTTAAGTATTTAATTATTTTTATTAAGGCACAGAAGCTTTCAGGCATGGATGTCCATAAATTAAAATTTATTATAATAATTTAGACAGCACATTTATTTAATATAGAATCCAAGACCTATAGCTTTCAGGAATGAAAATTGCCATTTTTTTGCCATAAAGGTCAAGTTTTACTTTAATTTACACTGCTCGAAATCCAGAGTAATTTCACTGAGAATAGTAGAGACATTCCAAATGTCAACAGTGTAACAGAGAACTGAATGTTTCTGAATGGCTGAATAACCCCCATACTGTACCTCCACATGAAGTTGCTCAACAATCACATTGCTTCCACCAACTGTGGTTTTCAGCTCCATGACCAGTCTCTCCATTTCTCTGATTTCCAGTTTCAGTAACTGGAAGTCCAACTCAGTGTAAGAAACACTGGTTGACTCCATGTGTTCCACCTTGATGGTTAGATTTCGGATTTTCTGTTCATACATTTCAACTGCTTTGGTATATTGGCTAACCTTAAAAAAAAAAAGCAAATTTTCAAGTTCAGCTTAGCAAATATAACACATACATTATTACACGTGTATCTATAAATATGTGACATTTCATTCATAATCTTCACTTTTTTTATTTCTCACTGTAACAAGGGCAGCCACCTTGCTAGTAACTCTTCATGGCTAGAGGTCACACTGCAGCACCCTGCTTCTGTTTCCCCCACAAGGGCCCCATATACTGACTCCACACACTTCCTTTGTAATCAAAGTACCCCTCTTTGGTGTCAAAGTTTATTCACAAAACAAAAACTAAAAATTAAACTCAGAGTCCCAAATTAAAATCAAACAAGCAAAGGTTTCGCTTCCTACTCCCAGGGCTAGATTAAGACATGCCAAAGCTCTAAACTATGTCAAGAGGCAGAGGCCCCAGACCATAAAAAATAAAGAGAAAAAAAGTGTATTACATTATAACAGAAAGGGTAATGAAAAAATAAATGATAAACCATTAAATGTACATATATATATAGACAAAGGCAATAAAAACAACTAAATAAAACATACATCTTCCAAAAATCCTTATTTGCATTATCAATTTTAATTATGATAAATCTTCTTAGTAATCTCCTACATACTTAGAGGCCTCTCATAATGTGAGGCCCTAAGTCATGGCTTATTTGGCTTGTGCCTAAATCCAGCATTGCCTACTCTCAAGCCTCCCTGTCACAGTTGACAAGCACAGGCTGGAAGGATTCTCACTGCCATGCTAAAAATAACAGTGGTAAAATAGCCCCATCTCTAGGGTTCTAAGCCTGACGTCCAGTCTAAGCCACCTACACCATTATTTTCAGCAGTGTGGTGTGAGCCTGAATCTGTCCTGGGCTTAGAGACTCACTACTGCAGCATGGCACTTGCTGCGTGGATGTGCTCTCTGGAGCTGAAAAATGTAACAAAAGATCCACCAATTTATCCAAGAAGACTTTCCATTGACTTCAGTAGGCACTGATAATGCCTCCACATTCCAAATAGTATCTAATCTATTCTTCATTAGAATTAATTGAATCCCTCAAAAAAGGGGTTATTTTAGCACAGTGCACTAATACAAATACGAGTCATCCATCCTGAAACTGATTTAAATGAAGGCCAGTTGAGTAGAAAGAGTTTTTTCAGCCTTTAGGTTGAATAACTGTTTCACAACAGCTCGTCAGATATGGAAACACTAAGCAGACGGCTGGATAAATATACTTTTGCACAGGTATCGGCTAATATAAAGGTTGCAGTGCAAACATGAAGAAGAATGTCAAAGACAAAAAGATTTGGAGCATTCTCTGAAAAAGTTTATTTCCATACAAATGGAACAGTTTGGGAAAGATATAATCCACTCCTATATGTTTTATGTGGCTTAACACTGTACCCATTTTTCCTTAATAATATTTCAAAAGGTAAGAAGCATCTCCCAGCAGGAATAAACAGAATTATATTATTGTGTTAAATTAGCAACTCTGTACTTATGGATTCAGATAGCATTTCCACTGTTAGCCCCAATTTTCAGCTGCTTATCACTTTCCTAAGTAATAACTTCTGGACTGAAATTGTTCACATACGTTCTCAGACCTAAAATGAATTTCTTGGACTGAAAACTGTTTGGCCACTTTTGACCTAAACAAAGCCACGTCCACACTGGGCTTTTATTAAGTCAACTTAAGTCCTTCCTTAAGTCGACTTAATAAGAGCTTAAGTAGATTTAATAACACCTCCTCTGAGGTCGATTTAAGCCTTAAGTCGACTTCTTAAGTCAACTTAAAGCCAGAGTGGATGGGGATTAGTGCTAAGTCGACCTTATTAAGTCGACTTAAAGCCATTAAGTCAATTTAACAAGGTCGACTTGAGTATTGCCACTGTTAGGTCAACTTAATAAGGTCGACATTAGATTGACTCTAAGACTTAACTTTGCCAGTGTAGACATAGCCAATGTGTCTGACTACTGAATCTCAGTGACTTAGTTTAAGGAGATGAGCTAAAGATAAGACAAATCTCCTTTCAAAATTATAATTTTTTATGCAGTGATGGGTCAACTACTTTATGAGTCTGAAGAAAGCTATTAAACATAGACTCATTGAAATGTAAAACTGGAAGAGACATCAATAGATCATCTAGTCCAGTCACCTACACTCAGGTTTGACTATTATCTAGACCATCCCTGAAAGGTGCTTGTCTAACATGTTCTTAGAAACCACCTGTGATGGAGATTCCACAACCTCCCTATGCCGTTTGTTCCAGTGCTTAACTGCTCTTATAGGCTGTGACTACACTTGTAAAGTTAAGTTGACTCTTTTAAGTCGACTTAACAAGGTCAACTTTAAGTCGACTTATAGTCAACCTTGTTAAGTCGACTTAGCAGTAGACATAGGTGTCCACACTGGCTTTAAATCGACTTAATATAGAATCATAGAATAATAGGGATGGAAGGGACCTCACGAGGTCATCTAGTCCAAACCCCTGCTAAAAAGCAGGACCACTCCCACTAAATCACCCCAGCCAGGGTTTTGTCTAACCGGGCCTTAAAAATCTCCAAAGATGGAGATTCTACCACCTCCCTAGGTAACCCATTCCAATGCTTCACCACCCTCCTAGTGAGAAAGTTTTTCCTAATATCCAACCTTGACCTCCCCAGCTGTAATTCGAAAACATTGCTCCTTGTTCTGTCCTCTGTTACTATCGAGAACAGCCTACCTCCGTCTTCTTTGGTGCACCCCTTCAAGTAGTTGAAGGTTGCTATCAAATCTCCCCTCAGTCTTCTCTTCTGTAGACTAAATAAGCCTAGTTCCTTCAGTCTCTCCTCATAAGTCATGTGCCCCAGCCCCCTAATCATTTTTGTTGCCCTACGCTGGACTCTTTCTAATTTGTCCACATCCTTTCTGTAGTGGGGAGCCCAAAACTAGACACAGTATTCCAGATGCGGCCTGACCAATGTCGAATAGAGGGGAATTATCACATCCCTTGATCTGCTGGCAATACTCCTACTGATGCAGCCTAATATGCCATTGGCCTTTTTGGCAACAAGGGCACACTGTTGGCTCATATTCATCTTCCCGTCCACCATAACCCCCAGGTCCTTTTCCACAGCGCTGCTATTTAGCCGATCGGTCCCCAGCCTGTAGCAGTGCATGGGATTTTTTCGTCCTAAGTGCAGGACTTTGCACTTGTCTTTGTTGAACCTCATGAGGTTTCTTTCGGCCCAGTGTTCCAATTTGTCCAAGTCTCCCTGGATCCTGTCCATGCCCTCCAGAATATCTACCATTCCCCACAACTTGGTGTCATCTGCGAACTTACTAAGCACGCAGTCTATTCCATCATCAAGATCATTAATGAAGATGTTGAATAGAACCGGCCCCAGGACCGAGCCCTGGGGCACTCCACTCGTTACCTGTTGCCAACCAGACATTGAGCCATTGATTCCTACCCGCTGAACCCGTTGATCTAGCCAGTTTTCGATCCACCTTATGGTCCGCTCGTCCAACCCATACTTCCTTAACTTGTCGATGAGAATGCTGTGGGAAACCGTATCAAAAGCCTTGCTAAAGTCAAGGTATACCACGTCAACGGCTCTTCCCTCATCCACAAATCCAGTCATCTCATCATAGAAGGGAATCAGGTTGGTCAGGCACGATTTGCCCTTGGTGAATCCATGTTGACTGTTCCTGATCACTCTATTTTCCTCCAAGTGTTTCAGGATGGATTCTTTGAGGACCTGCTCCATGATTTTCCCAGGGATTGAGGTGAGGCTGACCAGTCTGTAGTTCCCTGGATCCTCCTTTTTTCCTTTCTTGAAGAGAGGTACTATATTTGCCTTTTTCCAATCCTCTGGGACCTCCCCCATTCGCCACGAGGTCTCAAAGATAATGGCCGGTGGCTCTGCAATCACTTCCGCCAACTCCCTCAGCACCCTCGGATGCAGTTCATCCAGCCCCATGGACTTGTGCACATCCAATTTCTTTAAATGTGGTCGACTTTAAATATGGTCGAATTTAAATATGGTCGACTTAGTGCTATTCCCCGTCCGCACTGGCTTTAAGTCGACTTAGCGCTATTCCCTGTCCACACTGATGGCTTAAGTTGACCTTCAGAGGTGGTGTTATTAAGTTGAGTTAAGCTGTTAAGTCGACTTAAGGAAATGCTTCACTCGACTTAATAAAAGCCCAGTATGGACTTCCACATCCTTAAGTCGACCTAAGTTGCCAGTGTAAACACACCCATAGTTTCCCATGCCAGTGTAGACACACCCATAGTTTCCCATGCCAGTGTAGACACACCCATGCTTCACTCGACTTAATAAAAGCCCAGTGTGGACTTCCACATCCTTAAGTCGACCTAAGTTGCCAGTGTAGACACACCCATAGTTAGGAAGTTTTTCTTAATGTCTAACTTAAATCTCCCCTCGTGCAATTTAAGCCCATTGCTTCTTGTCCTGCAGTAGTTAAAGAAAACAATTTATCACTCTCTTCTTTAAAAACAGCCTTTTAGGTACTTGAAGACTGTTATCACTTCCTCCCTCAGTCTTCTCTTCTCCTGACTAAACAAATCCAGTTTCTTCAGCCATTCCTCATAGATCATAGTTTCTAGATCTCTAATGATTTTGTTACTCTTCTTTGATCTTTCTCCAATTTGTCCATATCCTTCCCAAAATGTGGTGCCCAGAACTGGACACAATACTCCAGTTAAGGCCTTATCAGTACTGAACAGAATGAAAGAATTACTTCTTGTGTCTTGCTTACAACACTCCTGTTGATATATCCCAGCATGATCTTTGCTTTTTTTACAACAGTATTGGATTGTTCACTTGTATTTCATTTTTGATACCACATAACTCCCAGATTCTTTTCTGCAGTGTGCCTCCCTAGGCAGTCATATCCCTTTTCTATGTCCAGTTGATTACTAACTGTAATACTTTGCATGTTTTTATTGAATTTCATCCTATTTATTTCAGAACTTTTCTCCAATTTGTCAACATAATTTTGAATGCTAATCCTGTTCTCCAAAGTGCTTGCAACCTCTCCCAGCTTGATATTGTCAACACATTTTATAAATGTATTCTCTATGCCATTATCTAAATCATTTATGAAAATATTGAATAAACCAGACCCAGGACAAATCCCTGCAGCACCCCATTCAATATGCCCTTCCAGCTCAATTGTGAACCATTGATTACTTCTCTGAATACAGTTTTCCAAACACCTCTGAGTACAGTTTTCCAAGCACTTGTGCACCCACTAGATAGTAGGTTCATCTAGGCTATATTAAGAGATGGTCATGTGAGACAGTACCAAAAGCCTTACTAAAGCTGAGATATATTACAGACACTGGGTCCTCCCTTCCACAAGGGTTGTTACTTTGTCAAAGAAGGCTATGAGGTTGGTTTGGCATAATTTGTTCTTGACAAATTCGGGTTGACTGTTACTTGTCACCTTGTTTTTTTCTAGGTGCTTACAAATTGATTGTTTGATTATTTGTTCCCTTATCTTTCCGGGTACCAAAATTAAGCTGACTGGCCTATAATCCTCTAGTTTTTCAGAAATGATGCAATCCTTTTGATAGTTTTGGACCATAACTTCTTGAATTAGAGTAATTCATCCCCTGACAAAGGAAATGCATATTACATGCTTTTTGGAATTTTTGTGATAATTATGTCATCTCTGAAGATTATCCATTATAAAGCAATCTAATCTTACAACACAAACTGGTATAAATTGTCATTAGTCCATAGATTCAAATGGATCTACAGTGACATAAACCAACTCAGGATCTGGCTCTAATATTTTAGTCTTAGGCCATGTCTACACTAACAGCAACAAATTCACCACTGTCAGATTGATCTTTCCAGATCAACTTAGTGGTCGGTTAAGACCCACTAAGCTGATCTGGAAATCGACTTAATAAAATCACCCCCCCTCAACTAGCGTAGCACTGTATCTACTGGAACACCTTTCCCATTGGCACAGCACAGTGAAGACGCTGCGCAGAATGGAAGCTGGGAAGTTGATGGTGTCCCTGACAGATGTTCCCCTGTGCCAGTTTCTGTCTCCCCTGTTTGTGTGGCCACCCCTCCCAGGCTGCTCATGGGAATGGCCCTTTTCTTTCAGCTTCTTTTGTGCCATGGCCCTGCCTAAGGAGGAGGCACCTTAACTATTGTTCCAGCCCTGGCTCGGCGTAGGGTGGACAATGCCCAGGAGTGCAAGACCAATATGGCTTGTTTTTCCCAAAGGGCATGAGTCACACACCAATACCTGTGACTATGAGTCACATACCTGCAGCCCAGGACTCTGCCCGGACTTGTCCTACAGCTTTCCCTGCCCTCTCTCCGCCCCTGTAATTCAGGGAGCTTATCAGAATTACTGGCGGGAAGCTGCCTAAGTTTGCCTTTAAAAACCAGACATTTTGGGGCCAGCCCCCAGAATAGGTTCCTGCACTGCCTCCTGGCCTTTCTCCGCTCCCGGCTATGTAATTGAGCGTACCCCCGTTTTAAACCCCCCCTCCCACAAACAACGAATCGTCTCCTGAACCATGAACCACAAACTACGAGAACTGAGTCCTCTCTGCAATCATCTATGCTGCTGCTGCCTCAGTTTCTGTCCTTGCTGCTCTCCTGGGGATTGGTAAGATTCCCCCCTCTCAAACTCTCTCTAAATTTACCTTGGGGTCTGTAACAGAGACCCCCTCCTGCTCTGCGGTTCCCTTGCTGCTTAAAGAAAAGCCTGTGCTGCTGCTAAGCTCTGCCTCTTTATGCTCTGTCCTGGGGCTCCCTGCTTTCAGCTGTTTCCACTGCTGCATCCACCATCCCCTAACCCCTTCAGGAGCTGTATCCTGGGCTCACACCACTCTGCCCCTGGGACTGCTCCCCCTGGTCAATAGGGCCAGTATAGTAGTTTTGTTAAGCTGTATTTTTACTAGCTTGAATAAGCTGTAGTCCTGTTAGAATTGTATTTTGTGTCTGTGTTTAGTGGTAGTTAAGTGGGATACTTGTTTGCCATTACCTGTTATATTGTGTGGCCATAGTTAAGCTAGGTTAAAGATAATTGTTTTACTGTATTACTCCTCTCCTTTTTGTTTTTCCTTCTTTCTGTTGTTCATTATTAGCATAAGTTGTATAGTTGCTGTTAAGTTGTTAAATAAGTGCCTCTGTGTCTTCATCTCTCCCCGAACACCCCAAGTCCTCTGCTGCTGTTTCCCCCTCTCCTTAAACTTCCTCTGTGTTTAGCTTACAGGCTCCTGAAGACTGCTCTGAGCCTCACCCTGCAGGGCTTCAGTGCCTCTTGCTGAATCCCTTGCAGCTGTACTCTTCTCTCTTCCTCTGCCACTAATTACTCACCCCACCCCCACCTCTGATCCTTAACCCAGCCTCTAGGTACACTCTTACAGACTGCCTCTTGCTGCATCCCTTGCAGCTGTACTCTTCCCTCTTCCTCTGCCACTGATTACTCACCCCACCTTCTGAGTGTGCTTCCCTGGTCTGTTCCCCTGCTCACCTCTGCTCCAATCACGCTCCGTCTTCAGTGCCTCCACACCTGGCCTGCAGACTGATTCTCTCCCTGCAGGTCTTCAAGGCTTACTGCAGCCTCTGCTGCTGTGTTTTCTTTCCTTAACTCTCTGCTACTGCCTGCCCATACTCCCTGGCCATTTCCCTTAACCTCACTCTCTCATTGATACAGTTGCCTTGTATGTTTATACTTGTAAAAAACCCCATTGGTTTATATTAAGTTACATTGATTTATATTAAGTTACATTGGTTTATATTAAGTTACATTGATTTATATTAAGCTACATTGGTTTATATTAATTTACACTGGTTTACATCGATTCCACCACTGTGACACTATACTGTTCAATAGAGAGGCCCATCTCCCAGTACCCCCTATACACCTCACTGCCCCATTCCATTTACCCTTGTTCACCCCCAATAAAAACAC
The DNA here is from genome assembly GCA_007922175.1 of Pelusios castaneus. Lineage (NCBI taxonomy): Eukaryota > Metazoa > Chordata > Testudines > Pelomedusidae > Pelusios > Pelusios castaneus. The sequence goes on along the minus strand of ML685807.1, from coordinate 3,252,635 downwards.
TTATTAATTCAAACCTCGCTAGCGTGTGTGTGTGCATGGCAGCTGCTCCCCAAGATCCTCTACCTGCTGGCAGGGACAGATGGAAGTTATGCAAGCTACTCAGCACAACTTGTGTAACTGCAGTTTACTGCTGCCAAATTTCAACACCAGTGTAGACTGGCTTTAGTTCTGTGTAAATTCAAGGTAAGAAATAATTACACTTATTGTATTTGGCAATCAAAACTAATGATACGTGTTTAAATTTATCTCCATATATAGAGCTAACTGCCTGGACATTGACCATAGGTATGTCTAAAATCCCCTACCTCCACCCCAACATGGAACAGTTCATAGCAAAAAATAGATTTATGTTATTGAAAGAGAAGTTTTTGATGGATTCTGACAGCCTTGATAATCACAGAAATCCACTGAGAACTGGAAGATTTCCCCCAATAATCTTCTCTGTGGGGAAGATGTTTAAAGATGGTGATCTAAACTGTGCCTGTAAAATTTGCACATGATCTCACCACATGCACAAAAATACCTTTATATTTGTAAAACTGGTTGGGTGCAGTTGCATATACCATAGGCAAGAGTGTTCCAAAATGTGGGTTTCTATCCAGATGCTAATAATATTAAAATACTTTTTAAAAATCCTTTAACAGAAAACCTAGATGCCAAAATATGCCAAATCAGCAACCTATGAAGTCAGAGGACTACCTAAATAAGTAATGGTTCAGGACTGAGACCTGGAGTTTTGGTTTTCTCAGGTGTATTGATCTGTTTTTTTCAATTTGATCAAAATGCGGAGGGCCAGTACAAGGCACACGCACCACTTAAGTGATTAGCAAGGAGTGAGTAGCAAGACCTAGGTGTGCAGTCTTCCTTCTGGTTCAGACTGTTTTTCTCCAGTTGGCCAGCCAGGGCCCATCTAGGAGAATGTCCCCCTGATGACTGTTCTACTGCTTGGCAGTTAGACCCATTTTGTCTTAATAGCCAGCGAACACTGATCTTGTATCTACTCGTGATGGATTCCGTTGAAACTCACGGCTCCTCTTTAATAGGTACAGTGGCCAAGAGGTGTACTGTCCCTTGGAGATTAACCTCCTTTGGGGGACAGAACCGGGAATCTACCCCCACCTGCCCAGAGGAAGGGAGGTAGGACAGGAAAGTGAAACATAAAGGATGGGTAGTTCAGTTGAGAGAGGCTGAGGGGGAAGGTCGTCTCCCTTTGGTGTCGGGGCCTGAGTCTGACAGCTGCCCTGAGAAGAGGCTGCCAGGATAACTTTCCGGCTAGATTCCCAAAGACCTGCTGGAACTGCCTGAGCCCTGCGAACCAGAAGAAATCCCTGGGCCCTGTGAGTTAAAGAAACTGCCAGAAGAGATACCTGGACCCTACAACCTAAAGGAGCTACAGTCCTCTGGTGATCTTGATGAGCGGTCAGACCTGCTGGTGACTGACAAAGTTGAAGGACTGTGGAACCTACACCTCATCGAATATTGGGGCAAGAGTGAGGGTGATTCTAAGAGCCAGGTACTCCAGGAAAAGAGGAGAAGGAAGGAGCCTAGGAAAACCAGATGACAGTCCGGTTCTGTTATGGCTTGTAACCAAGTCAGCAAGTTTCAGCTGGAGTCCCTCTGATTCAATGGGCCCTAGGCTGGGATGCAGTGGAGTTGGGTGGGTGTGTGTCTCCTTCTGCCCTAAGGGTCGGGCCAGGGTTTTGGGACTGCCCAGCTAAATTGAAGAGGTCAGAATTCTTAATTTATGTGCTAGCTGCAAGATGTAGCAGCCAGGGGGTGTGGCTTCCCTCAGAGATTGACAGCAAGGGAGGGCCATTATCTTCTGCCCATGCCGAGGTTTACACAGGCCAACAAGCCATCTCAGAAATCTATGCATAAACCCGGTTTGGGGGTACAGACCAATATTCACTGTACACCCCTACATTCATCACAGAGATCTTCAGTGGGGTTTGAGCAGTGCTTAGGCCTTGTGCAGATCCTCTTCAGAGGGGTGAATTTCACCTTTAAAGAAATATAATATTAGGCTATTTTAGGCATGTGTAAGAAAAATTCCTATCTAGTTTTTCCTGCTCTGCAGGCATTGTGACTCCAAGCGCATGAAAAGGGCAGGAACAAAATCAGTAATGCTCATTTATTGTGTCAGTTACCCGAAACTGGTATTTATCAACATAGGTTTCTCAGCATGCAAACAGACACTCCTCCAGCATGCAAGTGAGGGGTGGGAGTGGAAGAATGAGGAAGGAGCAGGAAGACATAAAATGAAAAAGGATGGCTGGGAAAAGGGGGATAGACATGACATGAGCAAACAATTCTGAGACGTTGCATGTGAAAGGGCATTGGCCACAGGCTAGTCTGACTTCTGTGATCACATGAGCATGCCACTTGCATGTCATACAACCCTGAACTCAAGAGGAATATTTCCAATGGAATAATCTGTCTTAGTTTTCATCTGTGTTAGGCAGGTATGTTTTTTTCTTTTTCTATTTCTATTGCATGGGCGTGTTCTGGGCATTGTGGTCAAAGGTATATTCTCCACTTGAGCTCAGGTTGTTATTTTTCTCTTCTAATGAGGTGCACAAAGAGACCCATACTCCTCTTCACTGTTGGAAGGAAGAGCTGATTCCTGCATTATTCTAACCGATTAATTTTTTCATAGTCATAACTACACTTGCAACATTTCAAGTTGCAGGTGACAAATCAGTCCAATAGTTTCAGCGTACGGTTTTTACTGATTTGAAGTATTAGATCAGCTCTTTGTCTGTTAAAGTTTGGGAGTGTTTAGAACTCAAAACTTAACTTCAGACCCCTCCATCATTTCATCGAGGATGAACTGGGAGATGCAATTCTTTTGATTTTATTGTTTCACTTTGTTCATAAGTATTTTCGGAAAACAAGCAGCGCAGTAGGTTACACACTGAGGAGTACCTTTACAACTAGAAAGGTGAGAAACTCTTGGCAAAAAAAGCTTGAGAAATACGTTTATGAGACAAGTATATATATGCACATAGATTGAAGCATCTTCTGTCCTTATACATACATTTAAATTTACTTCAACTCAGAGACAAATACGTTAATGTCTGGTATCTTTCTTCTTTTTATACCAAAACAACATAATAATTAACTATGAAATTATAACACCTCCCTACTTAGGCAACAATAGTTTGTTGTTTTCATTTCTGACCCACTATGTCTCTTTGTCAGGAATCACATTAGAGAATCTGTCACACTATACCTACCTTGATGCACTGTAACATTGTTTGGCTGATCAGACTCAACGTAAAAAAGTGCAGTGAACCTTGAAATAGCTCAAGACTTTTTCCAGTATATACAACTGGAGTTGAAATGTGAGAGCCAGCTCCTGAACTGGTGTACATTTGCGTGGCATCATTGGCTTCAAGAAAACTTCATCAGCTGAAGATCTGGCCACTAGAGTTTAGCTCCTTTTTCCTTTTTTTTTAATAGAAAATTGCAACAGCAGTGCAAAAAATCAACCAACTCCTGCCAGCTGTACTTAGTCCTTACTAGGCAAAACTCCCATTGCAGAGTTTCACTTCAATAGGGGATTGGCTTCTGAAGTCCATAAGGCTAGTTTGCCTTCATATTCACTGTTTTCCATTATACTCAGCAGTAATACAAGGAACATAGAGGCTGTGTACTTTAAGACATTAGCTTCAGCAATGCTATGGCCCACCCATTTTGAAAGCAGGCCCATCCATGAAATGTTACGCAATTTATCCCATGTTTTTATCAGCCTCTGTTTTGCTTGTGACACCAGACTTGTGCCCACTCATGTCAACCACACGCCTTGCCAAAAAATCAGTTCTGGATTCACCTCTTCTTTAAACAGATAAATGGCCCAATGGAAAATCCCAAGTATTGGGGAGCTGAAAATAGAGTGTTTAAGAAGAACTTCTAACCACTGCTACATGATCCAACCACAAGAGCATCACTTCAATGAATTGATGTACGTAGCAGGTATATGAGCTACAGCCACAGATAGCTAGTCATAAGAAGCCCATGGTAATAAATTGACGTATATGATAATAAATTGAAATCATGGATACACTAACCTATCGGAGAAGGACACTCCAACATTACAAAGGTGAGGAAACACAAATAAAGAAAAGGCAGTAATTTCCTACTGAATATTCATCAAACATAGTGGAGTCAGCATATCATATTATAAAATTACATCCCAGCCTAGGAGCAGTAGAAGAAGGACATGTTGAGCCACCTGCAGGCCAAAATTATGGCCACTTATGATGAGGGGGAAGATAATATTAAACATTTCAAGTAGTTCTTCAAAGGATGGTGTGTGTATTGGATGTTACTATACCTAATCTTGGGACAAACCTCTCAATTCTCAAAGTGATAACTGAGGATTCTTAAGTAATCAATTTAATCTATAGATCAGGCTATGCCTCAGTTGGGTCTCATTTCAGTCCTCCCTGATTCAGAAGGGCCTTGTAGAATTAGTCCAAGTTTTAGGATGGGAATTATAGACCTGATCATGTCCTACTGCAAACAATTGAAATGTTGCCATTGACCATAATCGAAAGACTATTGGCTTCTTAGGGTGCGCCTACACTTGAAAATTAAGTCAACTTAAGCTTGCTTAAGTTGACTTAATTTACCCCACGTCTACACTACAGTTTCCGTAAGTCAACTTAAGCAGCTTGCTTAAGTCGACTTAAGGAAAATAAAGTTGACTTAATGAAAATTAAGTCAACTTTATAACTCCTCCTTTTACTTTGACTTAAGGCTTAAATCGACTCCCTAGAATCAACTTAAGCCAGTGTAGACATGGGGTAGCCCTAAGTCAACTTAGGGCTAATCCAGAACTACACCAATGCCCTCCCTGCCAGGGGGGGCACAAGGGGAGCCTGGCATGCCCCCCCACAGGGCAGGGCAGAGCCCTGCCCACCCTGCCTCTGTGCCCTGCCAGGGTCCCTGTCCCCCTTTGCCCCATTGTACCTATGTACAATGGGGCAAAGGCTGAGTCCCCTGGCACTGGGCATGGGGTGCCTCTCCCCCCCACCCCCGTGGGCCTGCCCTAGGTCCCCCTAGCCTCTAAAAGTCGACCTAGGCATTCAGTGTGGATGCTCCAAATCGACTTTGTAAGTTCCCCCCTAAGTCAACTTAAAATTTAGGTGTAGACTCACTAAGTCGATTTAATTAAGTCAACTTAAAGTCAACTTAGTTAAGTTGACTAAGTTAAAGTCGACCTAAATTTTCAAGTGTAGACATAGCCTTAAATACTTAGTGTTTTGATGGATCATTAATGTCAAGTTCCACATTCCACGTTCCTCCTAAAGTGATCAGGTAACTCTCATGCTGTCAAATTGCCTTTCATATCTCCAGTAATAACTGAATGTGTGTCATCATTAGCTCTAGTTTATTTCAAAGCAAATTGTTTTAACTGAAAAGACTTTCTATAGGATTCTCCGCCATTGTTGGGTTTTTATGCATCACTTAACTGTTCTTGATTATACTAGAAGAAAGTTATAAATATTTATGGTTAGAATTTATAATTTACTGCTTTGCCTTTTCTGCTGATTAATTCAAGGACACTTCATCTCTTAAGGTGTCTGACTCCTGGAGAAGTCAAATACTTTCTCCTGGACACTTAATTTAAACTCTGAATATTCATCTACCAGCAACATTCAAATATAGGTTCTCCTTCTCTCAAGAAACCACTGTAGTCCCCTAAAGTCACCTGATTTTTTGCAAGGAAAATGAGATCTGAATCCTTGTAACAAGTATACTAGTATAAGGGTTAGGAGGTTGTCTTTGAATAGAATGCATAATTAAGTAGTTTAAGCTAGAGCACCAGATTTTCACAGAGAAAATATTTTTTTAAACCATTAAGGGAATGGAAGGCATCAGAATGTGAATTTTTGCCCATGTTTCAGCCGGGGCTGAGCTGACATTTGCTCTTTTCCTTCATTCCTTCCCATTAGATGGTCACATGCAAGTAATAACACAGGAGGCAGAAATAGTCTTGGTTTCCTCTGTGGCTGTATATAGCAACTATAGACCAATAAGATCATTTTGTGGCTCATAAAGAATAGTGTAGCTATTCCTCCATCCTTCCAAGAACACCATGTGCTTCTAGCCCCAGGAATGAGGCCCAAAGATACTTGAAATTCATGTTATTACAAGGCCCTTTTTGCATGATAGAGTACTAAATATTTTATATTGAATCACCCTTTTCCTTGAGATTTTTACATGCCTCTCAGTGCACCTGCTTGTAAGACAGCCTCCACAAAGTGCTGTCTGCTGTATGGGTTTCACTTTCATTAAAAATAGGACTGGTAGATTTTTTAAAAGAAAAAAGAAAAATCCTTACTTTTGAAAGTTCTCTCTCAAATTTTTCAGAAAGCACTTGGGCTGTGATTTCCAACATCTCAACCTTCTTAACAGGAAACGTGGTGTCTGGCAGGTACACTGAACATTGGCACACTCCATGCTCATTCAAAGTGCCAGTCACGTTGGCAAATGGCTGTAAAAAACAGGATTGTTTCAGGAAGCAGATAAAAAAATTGCCAATATTTAATATCCTACTAGAAATTAACCACTATGGACTGACAATAGTGCCCAAGCAGGGGAAATGTTGAGATGTAATAATTAATTATTATTACTGACCCTGTTTATGCAGAAAGCATTTATCTATTATTATTATTATTATAAAAAACTTTCTTCCAATGAACTCAAAATATTTTCCAGTATTAATTAATTAAGCTTCACCACTCTCCTACATAAGTAATTAAATACTATTATAACCATTTTACCACTGGCAAAACTGAAGTACAGGACAGTAAAGTGATTTTTCTAAGATCAGATAATGAATCAATGGCAGAGCAGGAAGAATATTAAAACTCATAGGGAGTCATTCCATTGATTTTAATGGGCTTTGCATCAGATCCAGTTAGCACGTTTCATCCATTAATTTCAAAGTACATTATGAAGTTTTGTTTGGATTCTATTGATGGAAAATCCCCAGAAATTGATATCTCATGGAAATTTTTGATTTTGACTACACCCTATTTTCCCCATTTGGAATATGTTTCATATGATATTTTTCAGCCAGCCCTGGGGAGCAGGTTTTATACTCAGCCACATACACATAAGAACTGAGACTTAATAACTCACTCCCTACCTGCAGTAGCTGATATGCCTGCTACTATAGGTTATAGAGTGGAGTAACAGCCATGCATCTCAGGAAGATCTTATAATAATAATAATAATAATAATAATAATAATAATAATAATAATAATTAATATCTTAATGGATTCACTGCTCCTTTGGTAACAGTACAATCCCAACAGAATTATTAATTTTGCTCATTACAACTTTCCAAGTGATACATAAAAATATGCTGGAGCTCAGCTCTTTTTGATTGGTTCTTTTGTGTATTTTAAAATCTAAATCGGCTTTCATTAGTATTTAACAGACAGCAAACTGTACTAGCTGGCAGCAAGGACTTGACTCCAAAATTTCTGTTTTGTAAAATTAAACCATGTGTTATGTAAATGTATCTGAAGGTATGTCTATACTGCCAGCAACACCACCAGCAGTGCAGATTGATTTTACAGATTTGACTGAGTGGCAGTGAAGACTCACTCAATTGAACCCGGAAGTCAACCCTGTTAATCTGTCCCAGCAAGCAGTGTAGCATGCATCAATGGGAAGATATTTCCCATTGGCGCAATGCAGTGGAGACACTGTGGTAAGTAGGCATTAGAATGTCAACTGGAGATAGGTAATACTGTACATAGCTTATATATCTCCCATCAATTCCTACCAAAATCCGCAGCCACTGTAGACCAGGCCTCAGTCTAAAGAAAACATTATTCAGATTGGTCCAAATCTTTTTAGTTTAATGAAGTAAATGAGAGCTGCTGGGTACTAAGCACTTCTGAAAATCAAACATTTATTTGGATGACTAAATATGGATTTAGGAGCCTAAATTTAGAAAACCAATTTTGAAAATCCTGGAGTCAAGTTTCAGCCTAACTTCGCCAAGGATACAGAGTTCGGTGAAAGCCAAGATTAGACATCTAAGACACCTGCTTTCCAGTCCTGATCTTAATATAGTAGAACACAAAGGTTTCTTATCTTAATGATAATATTTATTATCTTTCCAAGAACAGTAAACAATGGTTATACCTCTGGTGTGAACTGAGTTTCTCTGGGTGTGTCCTGAGATTGAGACAAATGCTCCATCCGTGTAAAAAGAGATGTCGGCTGGAAAGGAAACAAAAACATCTGTTACAATGCAACTCACTACATCTCCCATCCCTATTTATATCATGACCCAACAGCCCAGCAGCCAATCAGCATTCCACATATCAACATTCAGTATTCTGAAAGCACTTTGATTTAGTTAAGGGAGCCATTTCCAGCAGCTCTAACATTGATTGGTATTTCTGACTGACTGCTGAGACAGTTAATGTTTCTTCTAGTACAATATTGTTTCATGGAGTCTTCTTCCTTTGGAAAAAACTGCATATGATCAATGAAAGGCTGAGAATGTTCAGTCTGTCCAAAACCATGTGCATTATTTAAGCTAAAGTAGTATATACTCTCTCACTGCCATTTTCTGGAATAAAGTGTCAGGTCTTACTCCTCCATAGCACTGGCATCTCTGGGAGTCTACAGAAATCAAGGCCCTGAGCACTGCACAAAACATGATGCCTTAGGGACACAGTCCACCAACTGATGCAGCCAAGCTACAGTGAATGGGACCTGCGGTAATCTTCCCTGCACATGAACTGTGTATCAAATAGCCAGTTTAAACTAAAGTATGGGGCAGGATGGGGCTTGCACAAGTAGGGAGCTGCTAGCCAGCCACTCTTGCAGCCGGAAGAGCACCACATCGCAAGTGTCATATTCAGTGACACAACTTCAAAGCCACACTGAAGCAGAATTCCATTCTTACAGAGCACTGGAGTTTTAACCAGCTTCCCCTGAAGACTTCCCACTACTCCATCCAAGAGCCCATTCAGCTGCATCCTGGTCACTTGCTCCCTCACTCCCCCAGCCAGTCAGATAGACCCACTCCCAAGGAGCTCCTAAGACAGCCAGATGGAAAGCTTAGTAACTGGAAGATGGCAGGGAAAGAGCCATTTGTTTAAATGGATTCAGCAAAAACAAGAGGTTTTGTGCCAACTTGTCAAAAAGATAACATATACAGCCATTTGTCTGGTCCCCTGATTGTTTTGTACAGGGAGAACTGATAGGGTACATCTACACTGGCAACTTAAGCGTCCTTAAGTTGACCTACACAAAGTCGCGTCTACACTGGGCTTTTATTAAGTCGACTTAAGTGCTTCCTTAAGTAGACTTAATAACACCACCTCTGAAGGTCAACTTAAGCCTTAAGTTGACTTCTCACGCTGACTTAAAGTCAGTGTGGACAGGGAATAGCGCTAAATTGACCTTATTAAGTCAACTTAAAGCCAGTGTGGACGGATATGTCTACTCTTAAGTCAATTTAACAAGGTCAACTTAAGTCGACTAAAAGTGTAACTACTTTGTTAAGTTGATGTAACATGATCAACTTTAAGTCAACTTAAAGTCGACCTTGTTAAGTCGACTTAACAGAGTCAACTTAACTTTACAAGTGTAGACATAGCCATAGTGATTAACAGCCAAGCACCATAAATTTTATAAATGTCTTCACAAATTATGGTTTAATCAAGGATGAGCATAATGAGGAGAAATTTCTGTCATACTAAATTCCCCCCTCCTCAGCTTATCATTATATATTTACACTTCAGCCTTGATTTTTACTGATAGGAATTTCCATGACTTAATGATGCTGCAGTGAAAAACATTCCCACCCTTAGATGCTGAGTTCACTACCTGAGTCGTCAACACTTCCAAGGTCTACTAGACCAAAAGACTCCATTTATAGTATCACCTAGAACTCATATAGTGCATTATGTTTTAAAGTGCGAGGCAAACGAGTCTGGGATGCTCAGATTTAGATCCAGATCTTAAAGACTCCAAAAGAGAGGCATTGGCATCTGTGGTTTTGGACTGAGCTAGTCTCAAGTATAAACGATCGCTAATTAATTTACAACCTGCATTTTGTGCTTAGAATCTAAACTTTAGACCTTATTCAGATTCTCAGTGGGAGATGCAGTCATCTAATCAAAGGCAACATTTGGCTCTGTGTTTTTGAAAGATTGTAATTTGTTTTCAGATTTATAATTAAGTCCCAGCACATTTGTTAAAAGTGATATTTTATACTTCTTATATGCAGAGAGCCCACAAAACAAGAGGAGATCTGAAAACTTGCTTTGAAGTAATTTTAAAAGATTTTCCCAGAGATCTGAATAGCAAAAGGAAAAAGAACTCATTAGAGTTGCAAAAATCATAATGCGTATCTTACCGTACTTGAAAATGTTGTGGTGATTACTTTCAGAGCAATGGCACTTTGCAGAAAGACCATCAGCACAGCAAAGTTTGCACGCTCCATCTTCTCAGCAAACAGATACAGCAGAGAAAGGGCAGTGGGAACCCTTTTATACTGTACTCTGGGAATTTCCCAGTTAGGAGTTTTGAGCTTAGAAAGAGGAACTTGCATAATATTTATTTAACCTTCTGACCAAGGTGCGTCACGGACAGAAAGTGACTGAACAACTACAAATATCATAAGTTTTTCATTGTCTGCTATCAAAATTAATCATCTTACCTTCTGTAACACAAAGTCCTTCCTCATTCCCTGGACCTAATCTTTTTCCCTGAGAGCTGCAAAGGATTAGGTACACAAGAGACAGAACTGCTTCTTTTTACTGGAATTTCATCAGTATTTTTATTGTAAATCCTTTTAGGAACACATGAACAATATGGGCCATATCATCTTCCTAACCCTGCTTCTAAACTCAGATGAGATAAAAGCTTACCATGGCAAAGGAGCATCTCTCCCTTCCTCTGAGCCTAAGCCCATGACTGCCTTTTAACATTAGCATAGTGCATTAGGGGCACCACAAACCTGGGCTAAAGACCAAGCATTGTGGGAGAGGGATGAGCTGAAGAATAGCCACAGCAAACCTACAAGACTCAGTGTTAATGCCCATTCCACAGCTTGGTGCATGAGGAGACTAGAGAGCAGCACAGTGTGGAATGGCCATCTGCATGGGCTCACTAAGATCTGCATGGTTTGCCAGCAGATGTCAAAACATTCATGCTATTGCTAGGAGTGCACTGAGGGTGGTCGGGGGGGGGGGGGGAGGCAGGGAAGGCATGACCCTGGGTGCCAGCTTGAGGGGAGGTGCCAGGCGGGTTTTCTCGGAGGAGTTGCTCCCCTGCTGACCCAGATGGTCAGGGGCCATTGGGCTTTAACATCACCAGACACTGCACCAACTCCAGCACAGGCCTGCCAGCAGACAAGGGCTCCTGCTGGGTAAGAAGCAAGCATCCTTCCGGCCCTGCAGTGGGTGAAAAGAGGAAGCTGCAAGGACCCCAGCCATACAGGAGCCAGGCAGCCGAAAATGGGGCTCCAAGGTAGAACTGGTCAGGCCACTGGGAGCACCTGCCCTTGTCACTCCTGCTTCCTGCCCCTCCCACCACCCCCATAATGGGGGAGGAATAGGACAGAGCAGGAAATAGGCCTGGAGACTCCACCCATGGGGCATTGTCACCACTACCATCAACAGGAGGAGTGCAAATGTAAGCGTTGGCCCCTGGATGCTAGAGTCTCACTGACTACGTCTACACTGGCAATTTAAGTCGACTTAAGGAGGCTTAAGTCAATTTAAATTAATCCACATCCACACTAGGCTTTCATTAAGTTGACTTAAGAAATTCCTTAAGTCGACTTAATGAAATCTTAAGTCGACTTTATAACTACCACTCATTAGGTCGACTTAACCCTTAAATCAACTCCTTAAGTCGACTTAAGGACTGTGTGGACGTGGAGTAACCCTTAGGTTGACTTTATTACGTTGACTTAAGAGTGGTTAGGTCAACTTAACAAAGTGGACTATGTCAACTTAAAGTTAAGTCAACTTAATTCACTTTACGTCGACTTCAATAATGTCGACTTTAAGTCGACTTAAAGTTGACCTTATTAAGTTGACTTAACAAAGTCAACCTAACTTTTTCTAGTGTAGACATAGCCACTGAGACGGACAGTGTGCCACTGGCTATTGCTGACACTCTCTGTTTCTGATGAGCTGATCTCATAGCATTTAGGCACTTCCACTTCCAGTACTTGCTGGAACCAGGAGTAGAGGCAAGCAAGAATGAAAATGGATATTCTAACATTTTAATGTGTCAGAAAGGGTAGCTTTAGGTATGGATGGAAGCTCAGGCCAAAAAAAAAAAAAAAGAAAGAGAAAAGTTTATTCCCAAGTCATATTGACTTTATTAACGTATCAGAGTTTGGGCGAGGACATTTCCTTATCCAACATGTTTGCAAAATGTTTTTTTTTGCAGCTGCAATTAGAAAATTATGTCAGCTTTTTTTACCATAGAATCTGCATACAACCAAGGATCCATGTATTGCAAAACAAGGAATTTCCAGCAGTCAGGTTACCCTCAGTAAGACATTAGTCAAGAATTCACACCAGAGTTATCACGCTACTTCACAACATAAATTACAGAAGTAACATTCCAAAGGGGTAGCCGTGTTAGTCTATTGTAGAAAGACAACAGAGTCCTGTGGCACTTTTAAAGACTAACAGATTTATTTATCGCATGAACTTAATTAATTACACTCTGAGTACTGTAGTAGAGAGAAAAGGCCAGGTGTATAGGGCCTTGGTGCAAGGCTTGAGGCCAGAACCAAAGTCAGCAAAAGTCATGTTATGAACAAAAACCAGGCCCTGTCCTAGGTTATGTCTACACTAGAAAAGTTAAGTCGACTTTGTTAAGTCAACTTTAATAAGGTCGACTTTAATTCGCTTAAAGTCAACCTTATTAAAGTAGACTTAACAAAGTGTATTAAGTCGACTTAGCTTTAAGTCGACATAGTCCACTTTGTTAAGTCAACGTAACCACCCTTAAGTCAACTTAATAAAGTTGACTTAAGGGTTACTCCACGTCCACACCGTCCTTAAGTCGACTTAAGGTGTTGACTTAAGGGTTAAGTTGACTTAATGAGTGGTAATAATAAAGTCGACTTAAGCTTTCATTAAGTCGACTTAAGGACTTTCTTAAATCGACTTAATGAAAGCCTCGTGTGGATGTGGCTTAATTTAAGTCAATTTAAGGGTCCTTAAGTCGACTTAAATTGCCAGTGTAGACATAGCCATAAAGCAGACAACTGCTTACAATTCACTCTCTGGTACATGAACTTGGCAGAAGAATGGCTAGCATTCCAAAAACACAGCACTCTTAAGAAGTATTAGGTATTAGATATTCATGTAATCACCGGAAAACTAGTGCAGTTACACCACAATATAGAGTTACAGCAGTTGCTCCCAACTTGTGGCCTACAGGCCAAAAGTGGCCTGCAAGGGCTTTCAAAATGTCCTGCCGTTTCCCTCCCACTGGCTGCAGTAGGGAGTTGTTATCTAAAGATCCAGGCAGAGCACATTGCTGTGGGGCTACAAGACTGGTTCAGGCTCCTTGCTGCAGCCAAGGGTTCAGGAGATCAGTGCTCCCCTCCCCCTGGCTGTAGCAGGGAGCACAGCAAAGTGCTCCACCTGGGTTCATAGGCAAAGGGGTCCCTGCTGAAGCTGGAGAGAGGGCAGAACAGTGTTCCCCTCCCCAGCTCCAGCGGAGAGCAATGCACTCTGCCTGGATTCCTAGGTGCTGGGATCTCTGCTGGAGCCAGAGGAGGGGAGTGGTGATCTCCCGTCCCACAAGTAGTTTGCCTGCAGAAGGGAGCCACTGCCTCGGGACCCAGATGGAGTATATGGGGCTACTGGGTTTCCCTGCTGCAGCCAGGGGGATGGGAGATCAGTGAGTAGACAGCCTCCTCTTTTAACTCTTTCCATCTGGCTGCAGTGGGGGGAGATCTGCTGATGGAGACAGGGTGGCCTTTCAGGTTTGAAAAATTATATTGTGGCCCTTGAGCCAAAAAGGTTGGGAACCACTGGGTACAGCATAAACCCAAACTTGGGAGAAAGTACAGAAATACACCAACCCTGAGTAAGACAAGGATAGGAGGACAGAATGGTGGATGGAGATGTTTTGTTAGAATCAGCAGGTACAATGTGTAGAGTTGGTAACTAAACATTTAAGGAGTGTTATATGTAAATTGTTTGTATCAATGTATAAAAGAGAAATCATAGGAGGATCATCTTTGTCCAGCCTACGGAGCAGCATAAGGTTCTGTTGCTGGCTGCACTGAATCCATTGTCACAGGCATATATATGTTAGTGTATCTACAATCACAGCATACTTCATCAATAAACTTAACCAAGTGCCTTTTCCACTGAACCGAGTCTGTGGTCTTTCTGGGTAGTACTAGCGAGGTCTGCTGAACCAGCTGTCTGCACACGGCACACATGCCAGCTGACAATAAGCACCTTTCCCAGACCTGAAGAAATGCTCTGTGTATGCTTAAAAGCTAGTCTTTCTCATGAGCAGAAGTTCGTCCAATAAAATATATTGCCCTATTCACTTTATCTCTACTTAGTTACTTCTCCTTTCCCCATAATTATTTAAATGCTTGTGACATTTATTGCAGTGTCATTCATTATGCAGCCATTATGAAAGAGAAAATTTCAGAGAACAAGATAAGAAAGATAACAATTGCTCGGTCCCTTTGTCACAATAATTCCAGGCTAGCATTCTCGGAGCCGCTCCTTGTGCCAGGTCCAGGATGAGAAAAAACAGAAATGTTAATGACCAGAAGAATAACTGGTCTAGAGAAGAAGGATTTAGGTTCCAGAGACTGTGAGAAGCAGGGATTTTTTACCATAGGGTGGGACTAATGCAGGAAGAGTGAGCTGAAACTGAGCAGAGAAGACAGCATAGTATTTGCAAAAAAGATACAACTCTTTTCTCAGTTGTAATCTCATCAACATAATGGGTTGAACTGCCATGATCGAAAGTAAAAATTGGTTAATAATGTCTACACTAATGATGATTACAGAGAAAGAGGCAGGAGAAAAGGATGAGATGCGCAGAAAAAAGAAGAGGAAAGAGATTCAAGCACTTAGCAGAGTAACCTGCTATCTGTTAAAACTAAGCAAACTGCGGTGCACTGGATAAATCCATTGGAAGTTTAAAACCAGCTTTGATCTGTTAATAGTGTCAAAGCCAAAGGAAAACGGATAACCCACAGAGAGATGAAGGCAATAGGCAGAAGAGCTATATGAAGATCAAGAAAGACAGCATGGAAGGTAACTGGTTCACTTTGTTAGGAGGCATTAAAATGCATGAAGAGCATTAATAGAGGATCTGTAAGTGCGTGCATGGAACAATGACAACAATGGTGCAGGCTATAATGAAACATGCTAGGAGTGTAAGAATTAATTCCAACTGAGAGGACACTTCATAACTAGCTAGTTTAAAAGAGCAGGAGTGAAAATGGAGTGAAATACCTTTAAATCTGGCCCTGGTGCAGGGCTGGCCCGGCGCTCCCCTGCAGCTCAGAAGCGGGGCTTAGGGATCTGGCCTCTACAGATCCCCTCTCCCTGGACCAACTGGGGAGCGGGGCTGGGACTCCTCCTGCCCTGTGCAGGGAGACTGCACAGGGTGGGGAGGGCTCAAAGTACAGGGGTGGAGAGGCAAATTTCAGTTGGACCCTGGGTGCCAGACAGTCTGGGTACACCACTGCCATCATCTACATATTTTAGCCATAATTCGTAGGGCATTGTGGTGTAGTGGTTAGTTCAAGTTGTCAGGATTTCTAGTTTCATTATCTATCTCTTCCACTGATTTGCTGCATGGCTTTGATGACATCATTAGCCTCTCTGTGTATAATTTCCACATTTGTAAAATGGGGATGATGTCACTTGTCTCACAAGGGAATTACAGTACAAACAGTTTAACATGTAAGAATAACAATGGTGATGATCTTTGAGAAAGACCTGTCATCCCTCCATAGGTGTGTCTATGGCTTGTGAATATAAATAGACATTGGGATCACATTGAAGGCTCCAGGCTGCTTTTATCGTTTCCTATACTCCAGACAAACTGCTACTTTTCTCTTCTCGCTGTCCCTTGTGGAGTTGTATGAGTTTCAACCTAATGATACCATAGAACCTCAGTCCCATGTTCTCAGTATTTGGCTCCCATCCACAAGGCTCTCTGGATGATCCAGATTGGAACCAACAGAAGTTGATGTAACAGCAGCAGCACAAGTTCTGTTCTTATGGCTAGAAAGAGGCTCTGCTCCAGCATGCATTGGGTGGGCAACCTAAAGTAGAGTGAGTTCACTGGCACAAGAAACATTAGTGGCTTCTTGCTGGTAGTATTCTCTTCCCATCCTATGCATTCCTTTGTCTTGAAGTTGGCATGGGGGAAAAGAGATCCTCTTACAGACCTTCATCTTCAACAAGCTACCACGAGAAAGAGGTAATTGAAACAGCTGAGTTGGGCAAGGGATGCGACCCAGTGATATATGCATAAAAGTAAAAGCACTACTCTATACCTGAAAAATGAACATATGAAACAGACATTTCACTACTTCTGTACATGCCACATGAGAACTAACTTAAAGAAGAAGAGATCAGTTTTTCCAATGTTAATAATTTTTTTCTGGCAGATGTTAGATAAGCCTCAGTAGGCTGGATCAGTAACTTGAAATGTGGGAAGGGGCAGAGTTGTGGGAGTAGAGAGATATCTTATGCTGTCTCCAAGAAAATCCAATCAGATTTAGCAAAGTTATAAGCTTACATTTTGCAGAAGTATCTGAGACATTACAGTAGGTTGTTCTTGCAGAGTTGAGAAACAGAACCCAGGTTTCTAATATGCAGACTGTTGATAAATTGTGTAGTCAACTGTTTGGTTACACTTTGGTTATTTAATCTTTGGAGTGTGTTTCAACATGAACCAATGCCTACCAAGTTTCTTGTTATAACCCAATAATTATATAATACAGACAAAAGGTTCTAAATTTAAATGATACTTACTTCTGGGAAGCCATATTATGCAGTTTTGTTACATTCATCCTATGCAGACTTTGCAGTAACAGAGTTACATTCCTACAGCCATCATTTTATGCCCTATCTGATTACAAGTAAAAGACACTGAGTGCGTCATCTGAAACTAGATTTAACCAGCTTTTTCTGGTACTCAGGATACCCTTATCTCCTGGTTCTGAACATACGCATTTCAGGTGCCAAAGAGTATGAAGACACGACCTAGGTTTGTATTAGGGTAGAACAATTATATATCTTATTCTTTTCCTTTGGGACATTCTAGTACAGGCCTATGACAGTAAGTCCCTTTTTGTTGCTATAGGAAAGCATTCATCTGTCCTGATTTTGGCAGCTTCCCTATTTTCCCAGGCCAAAACTTACTTCAGTGAATACAAAGACTTGTGTGCTACTTAATATAAGTGATCTGAATTATAGAAAAGTCATAGGCCAATATAGTCTACATGATGTGCTATTATATTTGTGCATAATGCATACTAATATAAATATGGTGTAGATAATGCATATTATTAATATGATATGTATATATGCCAGCCAGCATATATTAGTCAACAGGCCCGCACTTGTCACCCTGATAATTGTAATAGCTAAGGGTGCGTTTACACTTACAAATTAAGTCGACTTAAGCTTGCTCAAATCAACTTAATTTAATCTGCGTCTATATTACACTTTCCTTAAGTTGACTTAAGCAGCTGCTTAAGTCGACTTAAGGAAACATTAAGTTGACTTTATTAAACTTGGTTTAAAGTCGACTTTGCTAGCTAAGTCGACTTTAGAAAGTCGACTTAGCCAGTGTAGATGTGGAGTTGCCCTAAGTCGACTTTAAGTCAACTTAGGGGACTCCAGGCCTTCCCCACTGCCCTCCCTGCTAGGATGGCTGGCACAGGCAGAGCCTGGCATGCCCCCCCCACAGGGCAGGGCAGAGCCCCTGCCCACCCTGTCCCTATGCCCTGCCAGTGTCCCTGTCCCCCTTTGCCCCATTGTACCAAGGTACAATGGGGCAAAGGCTGAGCCCCCTGGCACTTGGCAAGGGGTGCCCCCTGCCACCGTGGACCTGTCCCAGGTCCACCTAGCCCCTACAAGTTGACCTAGGAGTCCAGTGTGGACGCTCTAGGTCGATTTGATAAGGTCCCGTCTAAGTCGACTTAAATTTTGGGTGTGGACATGCTAAATCGACTTAAATTAACAAGTGTAGACATAGCCTAAGGTATCACCTTTGCCAGAGCAATATATGGCACAGTGGTGTGGGACTGTCACAGGGTATCTGGTCTCTGTAGATAGACAGAGGTCAACTCCCTCTGGAATGGAGCAAGTGAGCTTGATCCCGACAGTTAAAGAATACGGAGCTACTCCTAGGTCTATAAAGTTAGTAGATAGCTGAAGAGGAAGGTCTGAGACAGGCTTAGCCTGAGGCAGCAAAGGCCACACTGGAGTGAAGCTAATGCCTGTAGTGTGTCCCTGGACCTAGGGGGCCACGGATCAAGGAAGCAGCTCCATGACTGTGTCTTCAAAAGGGAAGCAGAGCTGGCAGAGGAAAGGAAGCTGACAGGATCTGGAATGCCAGAGACTCCTGGGAGGGGTGACCCTAAAGGGGTCAGGTATTGACTAAAGACTACATTCTGTTTGTTTTCTTAACTTTTTCGTAAAAGATTAAACCTTCTTAACTGAGACTGGATGTAACAGTGAATGATTGGAGCTGAGAAGCAGAAATGGTCGTCAGTGACTGGGCCTTTATCTGTAGCTTAAGTGTTTTACCAAATGGCATGATCAGCACTTATGTAACTAACACAGTTAAAATGAATACGTCTTGTAACACAAGCAAAACTTTAAATGCAACTTCTGTCCAAATGTGGGAAATCAGTCTTTTTTATCATGGATAAATTCATTCAAGACTTGTTTTACCTTCTGCATGTCATTGAAAATTTGAATAATGTGTGTGTCTTTGCAATCTAGTCATCTTTTTAAATTTAAAGAAAGTGGATTAATATGTTTTGGTAAAAACTGGTGAGAAAATTTCAACTTCACCCTGACATTGGTGCTCTCTTCAGTCATTGGACTGAAATGAGGCAATGTAGCCATACACTGAAGCTTTAATGTTAAAAATGTTTCCAGCACAACAAGCCACAGGCAGTGCTCTTTAAATTTGCATTGTTTCATGATACACCAGTAGGTGAGGTAGATCCAAGTGTTCCTTGTAGATGCTGTCTTCCAGATAACCTACTGAATGGGCAGTAGCTTGTTTAATATTGTTATGTCAGGATTTAATATTGGTAGACATGGAACCAAACACTGAGCAACAGTGCCTTGATTAGGGTGAGGTGTCACTGACTCCAGATTACAAATGGTACTAAAAAGGGATCTCTCCATACAATGTCACACTTTTCCGTTTGCCATTGCTTTTGTTAGACACTAAGGACAATATCACTTAGCTAAATATTCATTGCTAATAAGGTTAGGCTATTTTCCCTTTTTAAAATTCCCTAATGAAGTGATTATGGTAGTTAACACTTAACTTTCAAAAATAATACAAACAATTTTCCTACCAACAGTTTCCTCTTCCTTTCATATTATCTACTGCATTTTTTTACTTTTTGCTTGTATTTGGTTACACAGCTTAGCAATGCACAATAATATGCTTAACATTCTGTTGTTGGGTTTTTTTGTTTGTTTGGGGTTTTCTTGGTAACTAGGTCCTCAATGCCAGGAATTATGGATTTAGAAATTGTTTCTGCTGCCTGATGCTCAGCTGCATAGATTCATGTATTTTAAGGCCAGAACAGCTCATTAAGATTTCCTGTAGAGCACAGGCCAGAGAATTTCACCCAGTACTCCTTGTATCAAGTCCAGTTGCTTCTGGTTAAACTACAGCATAACTTTTAGAAAGACATCTAATCTTGATTTTTAAAACACTGCAAACCCACTCCATCCCCAGGAACTTATTCCCTTGGTTACTCCATCTTACCGTTGAAAATATGCACATTATTTGTAGTTTGAATTTGTCTAGCTTCCTGCTGTTCAATTGGACATTAGAATGCCTTTGTCTGCTAAATTAAACAGCTCTCTACTAACAGAAATTTTCTCCCTGCACAGGAGCTTGTTGACTATGATCAGGTCACCTCTTCACCTTCTCTCTTATAACTAAAATAAATTGAGCGCCTTGCATCTCTTCCATTTAGCAATAGTTACTGTTATGTTAAATAGGATTAAAAGTAAAAATCACCAGATTTAGGATGTAAATATAAATGTATAAATCTTATTGTTGTTTAAGGATGAACTATACTATAAATTTCTTCAGGTATGAAGAAGAAATGTATTAGTTTTTAAGGTGCCACAGGACTTTCATTGTTTTTACTATATACAGATTAACATGTCTACCCCTCTGGAACTTATACTATAAATGAAACCCAGTTCAGCAGGCAAAGCCAAGTTTTAGCCTCTTAACCAAACTGCTTCTCAGCAAACCCTGACAAATCTATATGCTCATGTCATGTCACATTATAACAATTGCATGGAAAGGTATTGAGCAATATTTAGAAAATCAGACTGAATATAAGTAAGTTCCCAACACCAGTGCTAAAGAATCAAAGTATTTGAGGCCCATGTAAGAAACCAGGTAAACTGAAGTTGTTTGAGTAACTCAATTGTGGTGGATTTTCTGTACCTTAAAATCTTTATATCATGATTTGAGGACTTTAATAACTCAGTCATAGGTTAGTGGTTTATTGCAGGAGTGGGTGGGTGAGGTTCCATGGCCTGCATTGTGCAGGAGGTCAGACTAAATGATCATATTGGCCCTTTCTGACCTTCTTCTATGAGACTATGAATAATAGCTGGCTGTTTTATAGTTAACAGTATGGAAAAACAAGTGAGCTTTGGTGAAGGGTGTGACAGGCTGCTCCCCAAATCCAGTTGGATATTCCACTGTGACCCCCTGAATTCCACTCCTGAATCCTGATCTACCCCTCGCAGCTACGTGATCACTCACTCCTGAGGCAGTCCACTCTAGCCACCTGTAACCAGTCTCAGGGAGTGAGCATGCCCTCTCCATAAAGGATGGTCCCCCAGCAAGCACCCCCAGCCCCAGTTACTACACCAGGAGCCACTGTCTTACAGGGATTGGGACCCACCTCCAATCACAATAGACTCAAGTCCATCCCTTTAACATTGAAAGGCAACACAGGCAAGGGTTTGGATGATTTATGAGTTAGATAAGGGTTTAAAAAGACTGCTAGCTACTAACCAGGGGGGAGAGCACCAGAGGATCTACATACATAGTCAAAACAGTATGGATCTGATAATTACAGAAGCAGTCTTCCTGCACACAAAGGCTATGTCTACACTGGCAAGTTAGTTGGAATTAAGGTGGCTTAATTCGAACTAACTAAAACCATGGCTACACTAGGCTGTAGTTAGTTCGAATTAAGGGCTTCCTTAATTCGAATTAATAACTTCGAATAGGGTGTTCGAACTAAGGGGTTAATTCTAACTAACTAGTTTGAATTAACCAATGTGGCCATGTTAATTCGAACTAATTTCTTAGTTCGAATTAACCGGCCATTGAAATGAATAGGGATTGCTAATTCGAACTAAGCAAGTGCTTGCTTAGTTCGAACTAACATTCCAGTGTGGCCATGCTGGTTCAAATTAAGCTAATTCGAACTAACTAAAATTAGTTCCAATTAGTTAGTTCGAACTAACTAATTTGAACTAATTTTAGCAAGTGTAGACATAGCCAAAGACTTGGAAACTAATCATTATCCCATCCTGCTCTATTTCTTTTAGTTATGCTTTATGCTTGATTAAGACAGTGATATATTATCCTAAAAGTTTTCTCACTAAATCTTGAAAATTGATTAAGCTAAAGAATTGGGTATGGACTGTGCTTTTCATCTAACAAAAGGAAATAATGGTCACACAATACAAAAGTATACAGGAAGAAAATGTGAACACAGAAGCACTTGAATTACTATGGGCCCCTTTGTTAATCATGCCGCATGGGCTTTCTTTCCTGTTTCTGTGAATAATCTCTATTAATGGCTCTGGAAATGTATGTTTTGCCATGCATCCTACCTGGGAACCTGCTTTTTTTTGCTGTCTGTTGCTTCACAACCTCATTCTTATGTAAACATAGTTCTGTACATAGAAGTGTCAATTATAAACTTGGCAAGAGCCCGTTTGCATCTCCACATTATTAAAAAACCAGTAAACCCCCGATTCTCTAAAGAATCGCAAATTGAAGAGCCGCTGGGCGGGAAGTCATGTAAGAGAGCCGCTGGGTGGGCGGGAGGGCAGCCGTGCGCACGAGCTATCTAATCCACAGGCTTATGCACGGCATGGACGTGGATTCAGCTGCTGTGCACGCACAGCTGTGTCAGTTATATGCGCGCAGGAGCTGCGTCCACGTCCCACCGTGCATATATACAACTGTGGTTTAGTTATATAGATAATCCTCACAGAAACTGTATTAATGGAACATGAATTCATTTCCCATAACCAATGGATATTAATTCTTGCTTTCAAATTTCCTGTCAATCTGGCTTCAGCCTGATCAGACTCTTGAAACCGATACTAGTTACACTTGTCTTGTTTTATGTGTTGTTAAGAGGTCTCTTTAAGCTTAAAGTAATGGGAAATAGTATTTACATTAAGACACAACTTGTTCCCAAACATACTCACTAGATAAGGATGATCAGGTTCATCCACTTCTACTCAGTGTCTATTTACATGTCTCTCTATTCATCCCACCAATTAACAAATGCAGTTGTGCCCAGATTGCAATCTTTTAAGGTATTTATTCCGTTAGCAGGTATTTTCTCTTGTGCAAATGCCAGATGGTGTGTTGCTTAAGCTGTAACCAAAAGTTGTGCAATTTAGGATGCTGGAAGAAAAGTATCCTTTTACTAAACATTTCAGGGGATTTCTGCACACTGTTGCTCACTCTCAGTATTCCTCCTTTCATCAAAGTCTCTTACTCCATATGTCTAAGCCCGATAAGAGCATCAGAAATTTCTATCATCTTTGTCTCTTTCATAAACAGAGGTCTAACTTTGTATCTCTAGTTATGAAACAAAAGAAGGCGATCACACAGCTGCATTTCAAAAACACAGTAATTTTTCTTCCTCTAATTATCTTTCTAACGATCCATCCAATGTGCTCATCATAACAGTATCTAGATGCTATATTTGAACTTAAATCTAGATAAAGGAGTTTAAAATCAGTTAGAGGGCTAAAATTAGGGGCTATGTCTACATTTGTAATTTTAAGTCGACTTTAGCTAAGTAGACTTCACTAAGTCGACTTTAAGTCGATTTAGTTAAGTCGACTTAGTGAATCTACACTTAAATTTTAAGTCGACTTTGGGGGGAACTTACAAAGTCAACCTAGAGTGTCCACATTGGATGCCTAGGTCGACCTCTAGGGGCTAGGGAGACCTAGGGCAGGTCCACGAGGGCAGGGGGGCACCTTTGCCCAGTACAATGGTACAATGGGGCAAAGGGGGACAGGGACCCTGGCAGGGCATAGGGGCAGGGTGGGCAGGGCTCTGCCCTTCCCTGTGGGGGGGGGGGGCATGCCAGCCTCCCCCTGTGCCCTCTCCAGCAGGGAGGGCACTGGTGCAGTCCTGAGGTAGCCCTAAGTCGACTTAGGGCTATCCCACATCTACACTGGCTTAAGTCGACTCTAGGGAGTCGACTTAAGCCCTAAATCAAATTAAAACTAAGTGTAATAAAGTCAACTTAATTTTCATTAAGTCGACTTTATTTTCCTTAAGTCGACTTAAGTAAGTTGCTTAAATCGACTTAAGGAAACTGTAGTATAGACGCAGGGTAAATTAAGTCGACTTAAGGAAGTTTAAGTCGACTTAATTTACAAGTGTAGACGCAGCCAAAGAGGCTGGCTTGTCTAGCAATTTTCTTAACAGAGTGGACTCTGGTCATCTTTCTTATAGAGAATATCATTTGCTAAAACGTATTTGTGTTTATGCTGAAAGACTAGAGTCCTGACTGAAAACTGAAAGATCGTTCCATGATGGATCATGCCTAATCGAATTTAGCAAATATATCACATAGCACACATATGGGCCAAAAATATGTAATGGAAAAGCCCTTGGTAGGAAAATGTTGTGGACATCATGATGTTGCGTATCTTGGGCTGTCACAGACTAGCACAGGCTATTTTTCCTAAAAGTAATGGAGGGCTTATTCACTCTTTTCAACATCACATAATTAGGATGATTTCAAACAGTGGATTATAGAGCTCACCAGCCTAACTTCTGACAGACTGTATTATATGAGCACTAGGAGCTAACTGTAGTCCCCAACTAGTCCCTTTGGGTGCATCTACACTGGCAATTTAGGTCAAGTTAAGGACGCTTAAGTCAACCTACATAAAGCCACATCCACACTGGGCTTTTATTAAGTTGACTTAAGCGCTTCCTTAAGTCGACTTATTAACAGCTTAAGTCGACTTAATAACAGCAGCTCTAAAGGTTGACTTAAGCCTTAAATTGACTTCTTAAGTCGACTTAAAGCCAATATGGACGGGGAATAGCACTAAGTCAGCCTTATTAAGTCAACTTAAAGCCAGTGTGGATGGCTATGTCTACTGTTAAGTCAACTTAACAAGGTCGACTTTAAGTCAACTTAAAGTCAACCTTGTTAAGTCAACTTAATAGAGTCGACTTAACTTTACAAGTGTAGACATAGCCTTTGTGCTGTTCCAGAGTTGTAAAGGAGGCATAAATGAGGTGTAAAGTTCTCCTAAGTGAATAGATGAAGATTCTCATAGCCTGGGCCGGGAATGTATCCCAACTGGTGTAGAGTTTATGTACCGAGTGTATGCCACTCTCTCTGATCCATGTGATGTAAGGTGTGTATACAGGTACATGTCTTGGGAAGAGGGAATAGCTGGAGTTCTGCTGTGTTCCACTAATTTCTGATACAAATTAGAGCCATCCTGATGGTGTTCTAAATTCACCAGGAATCAAATCTAATTTAATTGTGAGCTTCAGCCAGGCCTAACAATTTCAGTGATTTCAATGGCAGTTCCACACAATGAGCACTTGTCAAATTCATTTTGTCTCATGGAATCACATTTGTGTCACTTATCATGAAATCTGGTAAGTCACCAAGGCTATGTCTACACTACAAAAAGTTAGGTCTACTTTAAGTCGACCTTATTAGGTGGAGTTAACAAAGTGGTTTCCCTGAACAGGGACTTAGTAAGTCGACCTAACTGCCCTTAGGTCAACCTAATAAAGTGGACTTAAGCATCCACACTATACTTAGGTCGACCTAAGGAGTCGACTTAAGGGTTAGGTCAACCTAACCAGCGGTTCTTATTAAGTCAACCTAAGCTTTCATTAAGTCAACTTAAGGAATTTCTTAAGTCAACTTAATGAAAGCCTGGTGTGGACAGAGACTAAGTTAGGTTGACTTAAGCCTCCTTAAGTCAACCTAACTTGCAAGTATAGACATAGCCCAAGACTGTTCCATCATAACACTATACAACCTGTATGACATACCACAAGTAAAAAACATTCTGTGTTATATGACTCCCATTTTTCCATGATACTCTTGATGACAAATGTTTTTACTCATATTTGATATAAATAATATAATTTCCTTTCTGCAGTGTTTGCTACATCTGTTGTTATAAACTAAGTAAAAAACACCTGTTTTGCTCATCTCAGAAATATGGTTTTAAAAGGCCAACATAGTGTGCGTGCGTGCGTGCGTGTGTTATAGAGCTGGGCAAAAATTTTCAGTCTAAGACTAAATTTGTCAAAAAAATACAGTTTTGAAATTATCAAAATTATTCATGAATTCAGGTCAAATTTGGCAATTAGTTTTGGCCAAATAAAAAACGAGGAAAATTTTTTAAGTTGAAATGCTTCGTTTTGACATTTTCTAAATGAATTGTTTCAATATTTCACTTGCAGATGAACAGCCTTGTTTCAGTATGCTATTTCCCATCAATATTTTGATTCAACATTTCATTTCAAAACTAACTTTTGTTTCTATGATATGCAAGCTGTTTCATTTGACTGACAACATATTTTTTTCAATTTTTCTTTTGGGCAAGAAAAAAACAAAAAATTCAGTTTTGGTTCAAAACAAATCCAAGGTTTTGGATCTTGGTTTCTTTTTATTTGTTTGTTTGTTTGTTTGTTTGTTTGTTTGTTTTTAAGATTTTTTGGTTCAGCCACCAAACCAAAAAATCATTTATTCACTCAGCTGTAGATGGGTGCAGGTTTTCTGTACCCAACTTGAAGAACAACGGAGCAAGATTATACCTACTCTGATTGCAGTCGTGTCCCTCCTTGCGTCATGGACTCCAAGTCTGCTGGGGACTATGTATTTCAGCTCTCATAAATCCACTTACTGTTCCCGCATGCTACATTGTTCATTTGGATCTCTGATTTAGTTAAGCTGACAGATGTGAAAAAAACACATGTAACCAGACAGCTCCCTTGTGACTACACAGCTGCTGATATTGAAGAGACCATGTTTTATCCAGATAAAGTCAGCATTAATTTATTCTGAGACATTTCCTTCCAGATTCACTTTCTTCTGTTGACACAATATCCTACTGATTCAATCCACTCCTGGTCAACATAGGGACTTTTCAAGTAAAAATTCCATCTACATGTCGATCTAGGTCCTGATCACACTCCCAATGAAGTCTGTGGGAGTCTTTCCACCATTGTATCGAGGCCTTTGAAACCAGCCCTTTCAAGATAATGAAACCTTACCAGTGAATCCTCAACCTCAAGTGATACTCTCTCTGTCTCATTCTTTGTGTGGAACTTTCATTGATACCAATAGGAGTTCTGTGTAAAAATAGATGGTAGAACAGATCTGATACATTTTAGTCTCTATTCTGCTACTCTTACTTAACTTCAATAGCCCTTTGTAGCAGTGTTGTTGCCCTGCTCCAGAACACAAAGGGTTGAAAGGGGCCTGACACTGGCAGCCAATCAGGAGTGAGGGCTGCAGAGCCAATCAGTGGTAGACAGGTCAGTATATAAAGGGAGCTGCAGGGCTTACAGCTGAGTGTGCCTTGGGATGTGAAAGGAGAAAGTCGTCTCCCTCCCTCCCTCCCTAGCTGGCTGGCCTGGCTGCAGGAGTCAGAGCCCTGGAGGCTCTGAGTGGGCAGATTACACTGGGAGCTGAGCAGCACCAGGGATCCTTAAAAGGCAGACTGAGGCAGAGGCTGGAGCAGTGGTCTTGGGCAAGGAGCTGGGTGTGGAAGGTGGCTGGACTCCAATGTGGAGAGAGATGTCATGTGACTGGATGTGTGAAGAAAGTGGCCCAGGGAAGTGACTGTGGTGGTGTAGAGCCTGGAGGGAGGCAGAAGTCCTCAGAGGAGGCATTTAGGGTCCCTGAGATGGGGCCTGGAGAAGTGGGTGGGCCTGGGTCCCTCCCTGCTTGCCTAGTATGCCAAAGTGGCATGGATGCCAGGAGCAGCACAGGCTTGCTAGCCCATTGACTTTTAAACTAGTGGGCTGCATTGGAGCAAGCTGGACTCCACCCTGGAAGGGGTGGATTGTGTGAGTTTGGCCGGAGGGCCAAGACCTAGGAAACAGAACTCCACACAGGAGTTGGCCTGGCAAGAGGGTGAAGCACTGATCTCCAGGTGGGGGACCACTGGAGCATTCCCCAGTACCAACAGCAGGAGGCACCTATCAGGTGAGTCATGTGCTGCCAACTGCCCTACCCTATATTCTGCAAGTAGTCCTACTGAAGCCAAGGAAATTTCTACTCAGGTGGGCTAGGTGTAACAAAATCTGGCTAGAAAGCCTGTATTCATCAAAGCATTAAAGAAAATGTTTAACATTGAGCATGTGCTTAAACCCCATTTGCTGAAGTGCTCTGCTGAATCAGGTTCCTAAAGTATAAACCTATCCATATTTCAAAGAAGCACAGCACAGCTATAATGAGCACACAGTTCTTAATATCTCCTGAGAATCATATTTTTACAATAGATAGCTATGTGATTTGCAGATTTCAGTTTTTAAAAACAGTTTTTAAAAAAAGCCCCAAAATTGGGTTTTCTTTCTTAAAAGATCTAAATGTCTTCAGATTGCATGGTCTCTCAAACGAGTGTGCATGACTTCTTGTATACCAAAACTGATCTTGCATTGATATGAAATGGGAAAATTGCATATATTTTCTTTATAAATCAGACTTCATCACACAGCTTGTGCACAAAATAACCATACCCTACTGTCGCAAGGTAAGCCCACCCTCTTCCCCTGCAGTGGGGAGCTAAAGTGCTAAGAGGGCTATGAAGTGGCCCCGAGGTTGTCTGCCTGACTTGTCTACCCCTCAGTTGTGTGTCTTCATGGGACCAGGACGGAGTAACCACCTTTGGGGCTGGGGTGGTGTGGTCCGATGGTCAAAGACAGTAGTCGCACTTGGGTGCAGGCTGAGTTGCCTAGTGGCCAGGGTCAATACATGCCCTTTCATCAGGGCAGTATGGCCCAACAGCCAGAGTCAATGAGCACCCTTATGTCAGGATGGCATGACCCAGCGGCCAGAGCCAGTGAGCATCTTTCATCTGGGCAGTATGGCTAGCAAACTACTGTGAGGGCTAAGGGAGGCACACTCCTCCATAGCCTGGGGCTCAGCCCAGGGGACTGATATTGCCCCAATGAGGAAAACAGGGGGAGGGGACGTGAGCCCATCTGACTTCACCATGTCCCAGCCCAGGGCCATATGTGTGGTCTCCACCCAGATCAGCAGGGATCCCACCTCAACATGCTGACCTGTCATGGGTGGGAGCTACCAGCTGCTTCCATTCCCCCTGCCACTGTCATCTGAGGTTTCTTGGATGCTTGGTGTCCACTTGCATTGTAATCTCACTGGCTATGTCTACACTGGTTAATTTAAGTTGACTTAGCTAAGTCGACTTAACAAAGCTGATTTTAAGTTGACTTTGTTAAATCAACTTGGCATGTCCACACTTAAATTTTAAGTCAACTTTCAGGGGACCCTACAAAGTTGACCTAGAGCATCCACACTGGATGCCAAGGTCAACTTTTAGGGGCTAGGTGGACCTGGGACTGGTCCATGGTGGCAGTGGGGGCACGCCTTGCCAAGTACCTTTGGGCTCAGCCTTTGCCCCATTGTACCTGGGTACAATGGGGCAAAGGGTGGCAGGAACCCTGGCAGGGCAGGAGGCAGGGTGGGCAGAGCTCTGCCCTGTCCTGTGGGGGAGCATGCCAGGCTGTGGCTGTGCCAGCCACCCTGGCAGGGAGGGCAGTGGGGAAGTCCTGGAGAGCCCTAAGTCAACTTAGAGTCAACTTAAGGCTACTCCACGTCTACACTGGCTTAAGTCGACTTTAGAAAGTCGACTTAAGCAGAAAGTCGACTTAAAAGTAAGTTTAACAAAGTCGACTTAATTTTTCCTTAAGTCTACTTAAGCAGCTGTTTGTCGACTTAAGGAAAGTGTAGTGTAGACGCAGAGTAAATAAAGTTGACTTAAGCAAGCTGAAGTCAACTTAATTTACAATTGTAGATACACCTGTGTGCCAACATCCCGATGGGTGATGGCAGCCTATGGGTCTCCGAAAGCTCCAGTCCCTCCACCTCTGAGCTGAAGCAGCTCACGGCCGAGAGCTCCTGCCATCCCTCTCAAATGAGCTGGACTGCTCCCTTTTATCCTAAGGCAGCAATCAGAGCATGCTCAGCAGAGTCTGAGGGGCAGGGCTTCCACCACCCACAAAGCATGGTTCACTCCTTCAGGGCCGGGTCAGCCCACACCATCACACCCACCATGTAAGAAAAATAGACTACTTAATTTAATGTTGTCCTCATATGCTACAGCATCAAAATTCACTGGAACTCCATTCCCTATGAAATGTGCAATTTGATGGCCAGGTTGTGCGCAGAAAAAAATTAACATGTTCAAACTTAAGCAGCTACATCCCTATTTATATGCCAAAATAAGTGACCAGAACCTCTCAAGTAACTTATTTTCATTCCTAAATATAGATTTAGATATCTAACTTTGGGCATCTGACTTTGAAAGTGTTAGTCTAAATGTGTCATAAGAGGCTTGGATAGATTTCTGGTAGGAAAAACAAGAGGAGGTTTCTAAGCAGCACCAATTTAGATGATCAACCATATTATCCATTATTTAGATGATTATTTTGGTGTTCAAGAAAGAAATGCTTTACAATAGAATAAGGAGGGGATGACTTTGGTAAAAGATGTTAAAAAATACATAGCCATTTGAGCTTCTGAGTACTGTCTATGACTACAGGGGAAAATGAATTCCATTTTTAGCTGGATTAAGTGCCAGTCTTATAAAATGGGATCTATTGGTATGTGGGCTCAGATTTATGTCTTTCTAAATCTTAAACTCCTCTTCCCAATCGCACTACAACAAAGTCCATTTCCTGGCTGTGTTTGCTGCTAAATGCCTTAACCAGATTCGGAAGCCAAATAAATAGAGGCTTTTGAACATTTTTTTTTAACTCAGTCCTAAAAATGTATTATCCCCTTGGTATAACATTATATACCAGTGTAACCCATATGCCTAAAAAGGCTATCTCTGAGAGACCTGCTGAGGGTGGGTTACTGTTGTTGGGCAGATTAGTGACCCACAACTGGAAACTTCCAGTAGCAGGGAGTGGTAGCATTTTGAGCATGCTCCACAGTGTACCCTGCTGGTATGATGTGATGTTGTCAGTCAGATGAGTGGAGAGCAGCAGCCTGAGTAGACAGCAGGCAGGAGTTGCCTTGAAAGGAGACCATGTGCTCAGTGTTCTGGAGAGGAGCTGAGCCAGGAGTGAACAAGATGTTTTCTCCATGTAAAGGAGTAATTTGTGACAGACCTTGCAGACATGCATATGGGACTGAGAGCTGGTTGCAGAGGAGAAGAGAGAGCCTGCATGGAATGCTACAGAGGATCCCAGCAAAGAAAGAAGAGGACAGCTATTTCTTGCCACTCAAGCTTCCACACTGGAACAGAGACTGTAGCTGAGAGTTGGGTGGACTCCACACAGACTTTGGGACTCTTGGGTATCTTTCATGCAAGGGATTGTTCTTGGTTAATGGTAGTTTGTTTTCTTAGGATAAGGTTCATTTAGTTAGTAGTTAATAAAGTTCATTGTTATGTTTGTTTTTAGTAGTATTTTAATGTGTGAGTGTAGCTCTGAGCAAGCTTCGCCGTGAGTCCTGTACAGACTGAATCCTGGGTCTCCAGCTCCTTTCCCCACAGGGGTTGGGGTGTATTTCTGTGAGGCACTGGAGAAGGGCAATTTAATTAATTTTAGCCCACCCAAAGGTTACACCAGTGTATTGTAGTATATTAGTAGTTAATGTCTAGCAATCTGCAACAAGTCTAGGAAAAAGTCATCGTCCTTTTCTTCTTGTCTCTTTTTTTCCCTCCAGCAGTTCTTTACGTCCTCTCTATGTTAAAAATTGAAACAGAAGTTACAATTATTTAAAACACAAGTTACTCATGTTTATTTGCTGTCAGTGTTTCTCCAACAAAGATCTTTCTAGATAGACTTTTTTCCTTTTTTTTTCCATCTGAAAGGAAAGACAATAACCCTTGTATCCCTATAATCAGATGTAAGAACATTAGCCAAAAGTTTATGGTTTAAAGTTCTTTAACTTGGATAGGCATCAAAATCAGTAGCTTGAAGTTTAGAGGTACTCCATAACTCCAATTGACTTCAAAGGAAACTTTGCTGCTCAGCCATTGATTTAAGTACATACGTAACGATTCAGATGCCTAACATTAAGCACCTACATTTTACAATCTCCTTTTTCCTACTCTGACTGAAGTCACCAAGAAAACTTCCCCTGAATTCAGCGGGAGCAGGAGAGTGCCACTGAGAAAGTAATTCTCTGCTGCTTAATAAATAGGTTTAACAATTCATAAATTCATGTTGAATCCCTCTCCTGGAACATTCTGTAGTAAATGACCATTTGAGTTCCCTGCTGTGCCACCTTCTGCATTTGGCATCCCACTCGACATGTGCAATCTATTCTTCCCCCTTGGGATCTAGCAACACTAATGGAAAGCTATTGATCAAGTTTAGTGAGATGCTGCAGAGGTTATGGTAGGTGCCTTCAAGAAATAGTGGTTAATAACAGCACATTTTGCAAAGAGGAAGATGGATTCCAATATGCAGGGCTCTTCCTCAATAAAACATTCATCTGTGTCCTCCAGGAAAAAAGGCATCATTAAATATTACAGAGATGCCATTTTCTGGGCCTAGGGTGAATGCAACTGCAGTATGGAAGCAATAACACTGTCCTGTGTTTTTAAAAAATGCTTCCCAGGAATGTGATACCAATGGCAGCATCTGTAAATACTTTAACCACACAAATCTAGCTTCCATTTAAACAGGAAGTAAGTGTGTGACTTAATAATGGATTCCCAGTGGTATCATGCCAGCATGAAATTAGAGTAACTGGGATGACTCAGGCTACCTCCAATAGTGGGATGAGGATCTTTGCTAGGGCCACGATGAGGATCCAAGATGCTGGCAGTGACAAAAGAGAGACTCTATCAGGTCTTTCCACTAAAGGTACATCTACACTGCAATTTAATACCCACAGCTGACCTGTGTCAGCTGACTTGAGTTCACAGGGCTTGGGGCATTGGGCTATAAAATGTCAATGTAGGAGTTCAGGATTGGGTGGGAGCCTGTGACCCTCCCCACCCCAAGGTTTGGGATCCAGCCAGAGACGGGAGCCCACGCTTGAATATCTAGGCTGCAATTTTCTAGCCTTGCAGCCATGTCCCACAAGCCCAAGTCAGCTGACATGGGCCGGATGTGGGTGTTTTATTGTAGTGAAATATATCCAGTGTGGGAGCAGAGGATGGTCCAGCTGAGAGCCAATTTATGTTGCATTGAGGAGGTCAGTCAAGAAGATATGTGACTTCCAACTAGAGTTTGGAAAAGCCTGGGTAAATGAGACACATTTGAGATGAAAGCCAATAAGGGTGATTGTGATGTTCCCCAGAGGTACCCAAGGTAGTGAAGCATCTCACAACCACCTCCTCTTAGCATGAGGAAGTCTTGTCTGTGCCTGTTGTGGAACAGCTTTCTGAAACCACCACCCTCTGGCAACATAAACTACTTCCAAGC
This sequence comes from Pelusios castaneus, assembly GCA_007922175.1. Taxonomy (NCBI): domain Eukaryota; kingdom Metazoa; phylum Chordata; order Testudines; family Pelomedusidae; genus Pelusios; species Pelusios castaneus. The sequence goes on along the minus strand of ML685807.1, from coordinate 3,219,457 downwards.
TTCTCTAGGCCTCTCTCTCTCTCACTCTGCAGGTTAGATATAGGTATATACCAAGTCCTCCAAGCGTTCCTTATGCTGTCCAGCCCCTCATCCACTGAACTCTCACAGAATTACCAAGCCTGCTCTTCCTAAAGAAATGGTATATACCAACTCAGGACCACCACTTAAAACCACAGAATTTAGAGTACAGCCACACTTCAATTAAAAAAATAAAATAAAAAAGCAAGTTTTTTAGAAGATTACTTTAAAACCAATGCACTAAAAGGGACAGAACAAGTACACTGGCCAGCCAACCTTTTGCAAACAAATGCATTCTCAGTGCTTAAAATGCCTCATACAAGAAGTCTGACCAATCTGAATTACTTCTGTACTTGATTTGTCCCTTTTAGTGCATTGGTTTTAAGGTTGTCTGTTCTAAGAACTTGATTGAAAAATGATATTAAAAAAACAAGACTAAAAGTAGATCAAATTAAAACCTATGAACAGAAGCTTTTCAATCATAGGTGAGCTTCAAACCAGTGATTACTGGCTGGTCAGGCTCCTGCCCAAACCCATGTACCACATGCCTGGTAGGCTTTGTGCTGGGCTCAGGTTGCCATTAAAACCTATAAACATTACACCATCTGCTGGAGAAAGGTGGGAAAGCACAGGGAATACAGACAGGCAAAGCAAAGTTAATATAAAGGTTGTCTTAAAAAAAACCCATAGCTGCAGCTGGCCCAGCACACTGAGCTTATAAACATGCACTGCAGAGGCTTGGACTTGGCCTGAAACCCAATCTTTGAGACCAGCAACCAACCTGGTCTCTAGACTTGGTGCCATGGGTTTTTTAACACAGTGTAGACATACTTAGCTATATTTATAGGTTATCATCATTATTATCAAAGAATGGAGATCCAACTGATAGAGATTAAAAATAAGGAAAACAAAATTTGACATATAGAACAAAATTATAACTGGACTTGTATAAATTAAATTCGGTTAAGAGGTTAACTTTTTGTCTAAGGAAGCTTATCTCACTCAGAGTGCTCTGCAGAGTTTTCAGCCAAGCCTGGTTGAGACCTTTCTTGTATGTAACACATACTCTGTCCATTTATTACTGGGTGAAGGATGACAGGGTTCTTCTTTGTTCCCACAAATAAACCAGAGCAAATCTTCGATGTGCCCCCAAACCCACAACCTTTTTCCTCCTGTTACTTTTCTCTTTGAAGTTTTCACAGTCCATCATTAGTATTCAGTTCAGACTGTGGAAGAAGACTCGCTGTGAATCATACGATACTTGTTACATGTAAACAGCTAGATACACATTTCTTGTCTGAGAACCTGTTCACCTTTTCCAGTGACCAATCCCTAAACACAGATATTAAGAACATATTTTTCAGTGTATAGATGTAACTCCTTACACAACATCCGGACATGTGTTTCACAGTGATACTGACAACCAGTGTGACACCAGCTTTTGTCTGCAATTTCACGTGACACTCTTTCATGAACTAGAATGGGCACACTTCACCTAGGAGATTCCTGTAACTCTTACGCACTCCCTCAATGACCTTTGTCACTTGGCACTAAGAGCTTCCTTGATCCCAGGTTTAGCAATAAATAAGCACCACAACATTCAAAAGGCATTAATATGGCAGATCTATATAAAAGGTCACAGAGTAAGTTCACCTCTCCATAGTAAAACTACATGTAATTGCAGGCTATACAGCTTCCACACAGCAATATAACACATAAATCAACCGATAAGGAAACCACAAAAGACCCAGCGATTAGATGCTTATTTAAAATCTCTGAACCCATGGAGGACTGTCCATGCAGCACAGTTCTGGGACTCCAAATTGGATCCTATTCTAGCTGCTCATCATCGCCTCATCAACAAAATTAACTCACTTCCAATTATTCCCTGACAACCACTTGTAGGCTCCTGTGTCACCGGTGGGCCGGGAGGGCGCCCCCTTCAGGTGCCTTAGGGGAATTAGCCGCGGCAGGCGCCCTTCCTGACAGCGTCAATTGCCCCGGCCCCTCAGGCGGGTGGGGCGGGTCAGGCACCGAGAGTCAGTTGCCCCCGGCCCCCAGGCGGGGCGGGGCAGGCACAAAGGGTCAGTTGCCCCCGGCCCCCAGGCGGGGCGGGGCAGGCACAAAGAATTAGTAGCCCCCGGCCCCCAGGCGGGGCGGGGCAGGCACAGCACACAAACCTCTGTAGAGGCTTGCTAGGGGTTTGAATGCTCCGGGTGGTTACAGAAAGGGGTGAGGGAGGGGGACGCAGGCCCACCCACTCCACCGCCATCCCCTTAAAGAACAGTATGGCACGGACCATCGCGGGGGAGCTAGTGAAGGTCTTTGCCCAGGTCGGGCTACCCCGAGAACTGCTCACGGACCAGGGGCCAGCGTTCACCTCCCAGCTTTTTAGAGAGGTCTGCTCCATCCTCGGAATCCGGAAGTTACAAACTTCAGTTGACCACCCCCAGACAGATGGGCTGGTAGAACGGTTCAATCGTACCCTGAAGCACATGTTAAGGAAGTTCTCTCCCGAAGAGCTGCAGAGGTGGGACCAGCTAATTCCACCGCTACTCATGGCCATACAAGAAGTCCCACAGGCCTCCACCCAATTCTCCCCTTTTGAGCTACTGTACAGCCGACAGCCCCGGGGGATCTTAGACCTGATGAGGGAGAACTGGGAGACGACCCCCTCCCCCACGCAGGGGCTATTGCAGTACGTGCTTAACCTACAGAACCAGCTTCACCAGGCGGGATCACTAGCGCAAGAAAATCTGAAGGCCCCGTGGAAGACCCAGGCGCGGGCCTACAACCAGGGGTCCCGGATTCGTACCTTTGAACCTGATGACCGGGTCCTGGTACTACTCCCTAGCACTGAGTCAATACTCCTGGCCTGGTGGCAAGGCCCCTACGAGGTGATCCGCCAAACAGGACCCGTAAACTATGAGGTCAGACAGCCCATTCACCGGAAAAAGAGACAGGTCTACCACATCAACCTCTTAAGATCCTGGCGGCAACGGGAGGCCCTGATGATCACCCCTTATCCACCAGACCTGGAGCTAGGGTGATCCTGGCGAACCTCAGTTGAGCCCAGACCTCACCGATGACCAGTGGCGGCAAGCTACGCACCTGTTGGTGGCCTTCGCCAGAGTGTTCACAGCCGTGCCGGGAAGGACCACCCAGGTATATCACAAGATCCAGACATCCCCTGGGGAAATAATACGCACAGGGGCGTGATCTCCCCCTCGACACCTGTAAGCGGCCGTAGAACAAGAAGTCCAGGTCATGCTCGATCTAGGGGTAATTGAACCCTCAGCTAGTGAGTGGCGGAGTCCTATCATACTGGTCCCCAAACCCGATGGGTCGTGACAATTCTGCATTGATTTCCGGCGAGTAAATGCTATCTCTAAATTTGATGCCTACCCTATGCCTCGGGTAGATGAACTTCTGGAGCTGCTGGGGGAGGCCCAGTATTTTACCACCTTGGACCTCACGAAGGGGTACTGGCAAATCCCGTTAGACCCTCAGTCAAAGGAAAAGACTGCTTTCGCCACCCCAAGTGGATTGTACCACTTTGTGAGGATGCCCTTTGGCCTCCATGGGGCCCCCGCGACCTTTCAACGTTTGATGGACCGACTTCTTCAGCCTCATACGGAGTATGCGGCTGCCTACATCGATGATGTAGTTATCTATAGCCGAGACTGGGATTCCCATCTAACCCACGTGATGGCCGTCCTGCAAACTTTGAGGAATGCTGGGCTAACGGCCAACCCTCGAAAGTGCCGGATAAGATGGAAGGAGACGACCTACCTTGGGTACACTCTAGGACAGGGCACACTGAGGCCCCTAATTGGGAAGGTGCAAGCCCTTCAGGAATATCCCTGACCCACCACTAAGAGACAGGTCCGGCAGTTTCTGGGGTTGGCCGGATACTATCAACAGTTCGTCCCGAATTTCTCGATGCTAGCCATGCCCTTAACTGACTTGTTAACAAAAGACCAGCCTCTGCGGGTGCGGTGGAACCATGACTGCGAACAAGCATTCCTAGAATTAAAGGACAAGTGATGTCGAGCCCCAATTTTGTATAGTCCAGACTTTGACCTCCCCTTTTTAGTGCAAGTCGATGCATCGGCTGTGGGATTAGGTGCAGTCTTCACCCAAGAGTGTCAAGGAGAAGAACACCCCATTCTCTACATCAGCCGAAAACTCTTTCCCCGGGAACAAAAATATGCTACTACAGAGAAAAAAGCACTGGCTGTGAAATGGGCTTTGGAGGCCTTATGCTATTACCTCCTCGGGTGTCCCTTCGTAGTCATTTCAGATCATGCCCCACTACGTTGGCTGCAGCAGATGAAAGACACCAACGCCTGAGTGATGCGATGGTATCTAGCCCTGCAACCCTTCTCCTCCTCCGTTCAACACCATGCAGGTAAAAACCATACCAATGAAGATGGCCTATCCTGCATTGGGGAGGGGACCAGGCCCAGCTCTGGAGACCAGGAGCTGGACTTAAGGCGGGGGCGGGGGGTGTAGAGAAGAGCTGTGGCCTCCCTCAGAGCCTGGGCCTGAGGAAGGGCCTGGACGCCCCCCCCCCCCCCGGACAAACCTGGGAACTGCAGGGCTCCAGCTCCAGAAGCAGAAGGGCGGAGCCCAGAAAGGAAGGGGAAGTATAAAGGCCCAGCCAGACAGCTCAGTAGGGAGAGAGCTGCTGAAGGGGAAGGGCGTGGCTCCTCACCGGCGGCGAGCCGGAGAGAACCAGGTCCCTCCAAGGAGGCCAACCCCGCCCCCTCCGGCTGGACGGCAGGAGGGCCTGCCCAGTTTACCGGGGCCCAGTGACTGGGAAGGGATCCCCGAGGCAAGGGGGGGGTATCGACCCCAGGTGCACCAGACCCCAGGGGCAGGGACACACCCTGCGGAGGACCCTGAGGAGCTGCTGGAGCCCTGCGACCTCAAGGAGCTTCCTTCGGCCAAGGACCTCAGTCCACCGGAGGACCAACCAGTGGTGCTTGGGCCCTATGACCTCGAGGAGCTGCCTTCAGTGGAGGAGACCGAGGAGCTGCCAGACCTACCTATGGACCTAGAGGGCTTGGTTGGGATCCCCCAAGCCATCTGCCCCGAAGACTTGGAGAACGACTCAGCGGACCCAGGTACCCCAAACCCTGGGGTGAGAGGAAGTAGCCCAGGGGCGGCTGGTTGCCGCATAGTGAGTGGCGGAGCCGCCCAGGGTCAGCGCGTTTTGGCAGGAGCCCCGCTGACCGCAGTGGCAGACCCCTCTGTCACTGAATAGGGCCCTGGGCTGGGACGCAGTGGAGTGGGTGGGCCTGCGTCCCCCTCCCTCACCCCTTTTCCTAACCACCTGGAGCATTCAAACCCCTAGCAACCCTCTACAGAGGTTTGTGTGCTGTGCCTGCCCCGCCCTGCCTGGGGGCAACTGACTTTGTGCCTACCCCGCCCGGGCTGGGGGCAACTGACTCTTTGTGCCTGCCCCGCCCCGCCTGAGGGGCCGGGGCAATTGACACTGTCAGGAAGGGTGCCCGCCGCGGCTAATTCCCCTAAGGCACCTGAAGGGGGCACCCTCCCAGCCCACAGGTGACACGGGAGCCTACACGTGGTGGAGAGTGTGGGCAAATGCCCCCCTGAGAAGAAAAAGGGGGGCCCGCTGATTTCAGTAACTGCACTACCAGTGAAAGATAGTGCTTTAAGACAAAGTCATGGATCTGGAGCAATTCGTGAAGTGGCTTGCCAATCACCAACAGCGGCAGCAGGCTGCTCAGCTGCAACAGCAGCAGCAGCTGTTGCAGACTCTGGCGGAGCAGCAGCAGAAGATGATCACTGCCCTAGGCGCCCAACAACAGGAGGTGCAACGGCAGAACGCCCAGCAGCTGATGGCCTTATTGACTGGCTCTCCCGCCCCAGCTGCCGCAGGGGGGCAAGCGGCCAGCCCTGCCCCACTGCCACTGCAACTGACTAAGCTGTGCCCTGATGACGATCCAGAGGCGTTTCTTAAGACCGAACGGGTGGCCACGGCCGCCGGCTGGCCCCAAGACCAGTGGGCCACCCTGCTGGCCCCCTACTTGACAGGAGCCCCACAGGCCACTTATTGGGTGCTCTCCGAAGAGGCCACGCGGGAATACCAGGCGGTGAAGGGGGCCATCCTCGATGTCCTGGACATCACCCCTGAGACCTTTTGGCGCCGGTTCCAGAGGAAAGCCTACAATCCGGGGGTCCGACCCCAGGCCCTGGCACAAGAACTTTAGAAGGCCTGTCGCCATTGGCTCCAGCCCAAGAGACATTCCAAGGAGGAGTTAATAGACACCATTGTACTGGAACAGTTTCTGCATGTTCTGCCTAGCCAGGGCCGGAGGTGGGTCATGCGGCATCACCCGCCAACCTGAATGAAGCCGTTAGTCGACTGGAGGGTTTCCTGGCAGCTGAGACCCCCAGGAATGTGGTCAGCCCCAAACCTGAGCGGCAGGACCTGAGAGCGCCTGGACCAAGCCAAGCCCTGTGGAACAACCCGCCCAGCCGAGCCCAGACTCCCGGCCGCAGTCGCCCGCAAGTCCGGACAGCCCAGGGGACACCTGAAGCTCCAAGGACCCTGATGCCAAGCAAGGAAGGCCAACCTCGGGAGGTCCCGACTCAAAGCCAGGGGGACCCCAGTAGGAGGGGGCCATGCTTCAGGTGTGGACAGATGGGGCAATTGCAGCGGCAATGCCCCACCATGGACTATTCCCTGGTGTCAGTGTATGCCGGGGAAGGGCGAGCACAGGGCCCAACCTCCCCGAAAGCCACGATCCCAGTCCAGATAGCGGGGAGAGCACTGGGAGCACTTGTGGATTCTGGATGTGGGCAGACCCTCATTTTACGAGGTCTGGTCCCCGAAGACGGGTGTGTGCTGGGCCAAGTGAGCCTCTGGTGTATCCATGGGGACCTGAGGACATACTCCTCGCTCCCTGTTCCCCTAACTGTGGGACGGGTTACTCAAACCATTCCCGTAGGACTGATGCCTCAACTACCATACCCGGTCATCCTAGGTAGGGACTGGCCTGATTTTGCCAGAGTGCTGCAGCGTGTCGGGCGGCTGCGGGCCTGAGAAGACACTCAACCGGTCCCCGAGACACCTCAGCCCCCAACCCGGGAGGAGGACGTCACCAGTCATGGGAACCACGGTCCAGAAGAGGAGCCCGAGGACCCGGTTGGAGAGCCTGCCCCGGATCGCTGCCCGCCCGAAGCAGGGGAGTCCACCCCACCAGAAGTGCCTACCCCGATGGAAAATGCTAGGACTGATTTTTGCAGAGACCAGCGACAGGACCCCACCCTCCGAAATGCCTACGAGCAATTGGCAGCCATGGATGGGGTGGTGACGGACCATCAACGGGCCAGCCAGTGGCCCCACTTTGAGCTACGCCAAGACTGGCTGTATCTGGTGGAGAAAGACTCCCGAACAGGGGAACCCCGTGCCCAGCTAGTAGTGCCCCAACCACACCAGATAGCGGTCCTCCGGCTGGCCCATGACATCCCTGCCACCGGCCACCTGGGCGTAGATAAGACCCTCGCGAGAATCCTTGCTCGCTTCCACTGGCCTGGGGTGCGTCAGGAGGTACAAGATTACTGCGCCTCCTGCCTGGACTGCCAGAAGGCCACCACCAGCGGAACCCCACGAGCCCCACTGATACCCCTTCCCATGGTAGGGACGCCTTTCGAAAGGGTAGCTGCAGACCTAGTTGGCCCTCTAGAATGGAGCGTTGGGGGTTACCGGTTTCTGCTCATCTTGGTCGACTGGGTCCACCAAGTCATCCTCCAGGTCTTCGGGGTAGATGGCTTGGGGGATCCCAACCAGGGCCTCTAGGTCCATAGGTAGGTCTGGCAGCTCCTCGGTCTCCTCCACTGAAGGCAGCTCCTCGAGGTCATAGGGCCCAAGCACCACCAGTTGGTCCTCCAGTGGACTGAGGTCCTCGGCCGAGGGGAGCTCCTTGAGGTCGCAGGGCTCCAGCAGCTCCTCAGTCCTCCGCAGGGTGTGTCCCTGCCCCTGGGGTCTGGTGCACCCGGGGTCGATCCCCCCCCTTGCCTTGGGGATCCCTTCCCAGTCACTGGGCCCGGTAAACTGGGCAGGCCCTCCTGCCGTCCAGCCGGAGGGGGAGGGATTGGCCTCCTTGGAGGGACCTGGTTCTCTCCGGCTCGCTGCCGGTGAGGAGCCACATCCTTCCCCTTCAGCAGCTCTCTCCCTACTGAGCTGTCTGGCTGGGCCTTTATACTTCCCCTTCCTTTCTGGGCTCCGCCCTTCTGCTTCCAGGGCTGGAGCCCTGCAGTTCCCAGGTTTGTCCAGGGGGGGCGTCCAGGCCCTTCCTCAGGCCCAGGCTCCGAGGGAGGCCACAGCTCTTCTCTACACCACTCATCATGAGCTGTAAACTCGTACCTTGTGTTGGCTTCTTGTTAGGAAGGGTCAGTGACCTGCTTTTTGTCTCTGGCATCTTTGGCTAGATGGTCTCGTCTCCCTTTTCAGTGTCTTCAAGGCATCATCATAAGTTAGGTCCACGTACTCCTCAAATTATGCATGGTATTTGATAAAGAATCATAAGTGGCCTTCCCTCACCATTGCAGTAGGCCGAAGTAACAACAAACAGAAGCAGTAGCAGGGAATGATTGTATGGCTAACACCTGCTTTCAGGACTGTTTCAGGTCTTGTCTATACTGCCACAAGCAGTCAACGGGAAATACACAAGCTACATTATGTAGCTCCCGTCAACTTACTTATATTGCCATATCATGACATCTCTACTGCACTACATTGAAGGGAAATGCCCTCTAGTCAACACAGCCTTTCTCCTTACAGGGGTGGGGAGGTGGATTAATGGCATCAACTGGAGAGCACTTCTGAGATTGAGCAGGCTGTGGAGACCTGCTCGATCAATCGATCCCACTACGTTGGTACCTGCAGCCCCAGCAGTATAGAGAAAGCCCACAAAATACATCCACATCCTGTGGAAAAATTATTCAGCAAGGTTTCTGCTAACCATCTTGAGCAGGGCTCAGCCAATTAGGGAATCAGTCCCTTGTGACTTATGTGACAAGAAGCAGTTCTATGTGACCAACCAATCAAACAGCCCATCTCAAAATTGGAACATGGAAATAAAAAAAAATTGTGGTGATATTTTGGCATCATTTTAACACAATCAAGAACAACAAAAATCACATGAAATTTTGTTGAAAGTTTACAAATGTTGACAAACTGCTCTAATTCTGTGGATATGTGAAAACAAGGAATATTTTTTACCATCTCTGATAGTGAACACTCAACAGAATGAAAGGCATGCTTATATTTTATGCTTACATCTGGTGAGTGTCCAGTTCACCACCCAAACGGATATTTTTTACTGAGTTCCTTCTAACATGAGAGAAATACAATACCAGCAGTTCTTATATTTATGGGCTTGAAACCATGCATCTTTGAAATCAGTGTTTTATATTTAGCTCTTCTTGTCCTTTCAGGCTTTGAAACCAAAATTGCTAATTTATGACAACAATGGGATTCAACTATCAAGCCACAGGATGAAAGAGAAGAGGTCTTCATGTTCTACATTCATGTGCCTTTGCATAGTTAGAGCAATGTAACCTCAATGACCTGCAACTTCAAATAAGTAAAGCTAAAGCTTATCCTTTCATTTTTGAGCTCTCGGCCCTTTAAAACTACAATGAAGTCACTTCTGAGCATCTGGTCTTTTTAACCCCCTTACACTCCAAGGTCATTTTCTCTTGCCAAGGGTCAAGCTTCGCTGATGTGATAAACATCATTTTTGTACTTGTTAGGACAAGGAGTCAGGTTGTCATATGGGAAAGCTACCACAGTGTTTTAGAATCACTCCCACTACTTATGTGTTTTATGTCTATAATGTAGAATAAAAATAATTCCAACAACCATTTGTAAGATGCCTCTTATGGCTGGTGGACAGTACGGGAAGGGATTCAAATCAGCACCAGATTTAGAGGCTGGCAACCCAGGCAATCTTTTGGGGTGCCTGACTTGGGGGCTCTGAGTTACGGATGCTGTTTTTGTTGTTAGTGACAAAAGGGAAATTAGAAGGTTTGAAGTAAAGTGTTTCAGATATTCCATATCTGGATTCATTTTCCACTAACCTCCTAATATGTTCTGGACCTTTATAGAATCTCATGGATCCTTCCAGACTTCCTGATAATTATATTTTCCTTGAACCTTCTGGAACGCTGTTAGCCAGGCCCTCACGGGTATATCAATGGGGGGGCGTCATTAGTCGGTCAGTGATATATAAGAATGAACTAAAGTGAGAGCCTAGCTGCAATATTTTGAACCATATTGGTTTTTGTTCATTTTAGTTACTTAAAAATAAGACACTGCAAAATATACCACCATAGGACAAATATGTTGATTCTAAAACCAGCAATTGATGATTGGGGCAGGATCTTATTAAAAATTAGCAAAAAGCACCTGAGGTCAGATCTTCAGCTGATTTAACTCACAGGATCCAGCCAATACATTAAGCTGGAGCTGGATCAGGAAACTAATGTGCTTAAAAAAAAACATAAGGCCAAATTTTGCTCTCAGTCACATTAGTTCATCTCCCATTTAAGTCTATATGAACAGCGCCAGATGATTTGATAGCAGAATCTGGTTGTTAGTACATGACATTTTCTGAAAATTGCTTTTTCAGCAACTGCTCCATCAAAAATAAAGTACTTTTACATCAATGCTTCTATACTAACTTTGCATTCATCACTGGCATAAAACCCCTTTATCTACAAACTACAAGAACTAGCATTCTTCCCTAAAGAGATATGTTCACTCATTTAGGTCACAAGTGCAATGACAATTAGACTCTGTTTTTAAATGAATTTTCATCCTATTCCCAAGCAGAAATATGTTCAGGACATACTTTTTGGCACATACTTTTCCTTAATTCAATTTAAGGAGCAATTTAAGTCGAATTAAGGAAAGCCCAGTGTAGACGCAGAGTAAATTAATTCGATTTAAGCCTCCACTATGGGTGCATCTACACTTAGAAATTAAGTTGACTTAAGGAGGCTTAAATTGACTTAATTTACTCTGCCTCTACACTGGGCTTTCCTTAATTTGACTTAAACTGCTCCTTAAGTTGAATTAAGGAAAAGTTAGTTCGAATTAATAAAACCTCGTTTTAATTTGAACTAGCACTTAAGTCAACTTTATTAAGTTGACTTAAGCCAGGGGAGATGCGCAGTAATGCCTAGTTGGACCTTTTAAAGTCAACTTAAAACATTAAGTCAACTTAATAAGGCCAAAAAGGGACCACGTCTACACTTGACAAGTTAAGTTGACTTTTGTTAAATCAATTTAATAAGGTCCACTTTAAGTCGACTTAAAGTGGACCTTATTAAGTTGACTTCATAAAGTTGACCTAACTTATCAAGTGTAGACAGCCAAGCAGGAGACACTCTCCCACCGAAATAGCTACCACTGCTAATTTAGGTGGCTTTATCATGTTGGCAGGAGAGTTTTCTTCCATCGGCATAATGCAGCTACACAAACACTCTTACAGCAGCACAGCTGTACTGATACAGCTGTGCCACTGTAAGTTTTAAGAGTAGACTAGCCCTAAGACTTTGTGAACATAAAAAACAGTACATTTATGTTCCCACTCAGACATATAAAATTAATGTACTGTATTTAGCTTTTAAGTATCAATGTTTCATGAAAGTTTTATTGCTAGTATGGATTCAAGAAAGCTACAAACCTCAGTTTAGGAATCATGAACCCCACAAAAAACAGTTATGAAAGGTATTTCTCTTAATCACTTTTGCAAACCCTCTTCTGGATAGCCCTTCTCATTGAAAGACTTAAATATTTTACAGCTGTTATGTGCAGGCTTCCATCCAAATTATCCTTCATTAAACGTCTTCTATAATAGCTGGGTACAAGCATTTCTTTTATTACACACAAGCTAATTATGTCTCCTTTATTTTTATTTCATCATTTGAAACAGCTTGTAGGGACCCAACCACTCACTAAGAGGTGTTGCCAGACAGAACACATTTCCAACAAATCCCAGCCTGTCTGCACTAGCTTTTCCTGACAAGACTTATAACACGAAGTAACTCTTTGCAAAGCAGATAATGCACAAGCTATACAGTTACTATATACTGTACTAACAGTTACAGTTACTACTGTGGATTAACAGAGACTCCATTTCACTGCACACCAGTCTAGCAGTGGATCAGCTAGATGTGAAAATGTGATGAATACTCATTCCAAAAGTCACAGATAAGCTATGTGCATTAGCAGATCCATTGGGTGTTTGTTGTTCTCTGGCAGAATTGTTGTTTGCAGATCACCCTAATATTTCCAAGGTATATCATTATATTACTTGCAAGAAGGAGAGGGGAGGTTGCATATTGCTTTCCACCTCATGTTCGATTGTTGTTAGGTCCTGTATTGTGTCTGCTCTTTAGATTGCTTAGGAAGTCAAAGTAGCTGACACACTGATTATAATTTCCCAGAAGGAGGGCCAGGGCAAATGATCATGCTCTCGATGTTTCCTCCTCGTGCAAATGCTTTGCCAAGGAAGAAGATTCCCCAGTATCTTTTTGGCTAAAATCCAGACAAGTTTTTAATTTCATTCTTGTTTGGCCCCATCTAAGACACATTGAAGAATTATTGTTAGTCACTCAAAAGAGTGCAAAGTGCTTCACAAACATGAAAGATGCTAGATACTTTCCACCCAAAGAGCTTACAGTCTCAAGAGACAACAGGCAAAGGGCAGTTACTAAGGTGGGAAAGAAAGAGATGGTATCACAGGATAGGATATTTTTAATTTTTTTATGGCCTGTGATGCGGTATACACCTCAGCTTCACTCTAAAAGGGTTAATGTGGACCTGAGAAGCCAATTAACCCAACCACCTGCCCCAGAAGGGTGGACTAGGCCTAATGAAAGATGAATCCCAGCTAGGGAAGGAGCTGATTGGTAACTATAGAAAAAGGAGGCACGTATCTGAAGAAGGCTGCAGGAAGAGATAGAAAGAACATTATAGCCTCTGTCTTGGTGTTAAAGCATGAGGAGCCTGGCATGGTCAAAGGGGCAACCCTGAGGGAGAGTTGGTCTTGGGATCCTCTCTGGAATAGGTAAGTCTGGTGGGAGATCAAGAGAGGCATACCACAGCCACCAAGGTGGAGCAAGCTCTGGTAGTGAGCCCAGATTCCTGGGTAGGCTTCCAGGGAGAGAGAGAGCCATGAAAGGTCAGTTTTGAGCGGGGCAGCAGCACTCCAGTGGCTTTCTGGTTGTACTCTTAATTTAGGATTTGGGGGGGGTGAGGATTTCCAGGGGAGAGCCCTGCAGGTCCTCTCTGTGATAAGAAGGGGGAACCTAGAGAGGCTGTGGGAGACAGTAGAAAGTTCAGGGAAGGAGCAGGAGAGTCTGACAGAGCAGAGCTTGGCTGCAAGTTATAGGGCCCCTGGATTGGAATTCCATGTTGTAGGAGGACTTGGGTTCCCCTAACCACCACTGGGGAAAAGGCTGCTGAGAGGGGATAAGGATTACTGAAGGCCTCTGAGGGAAGGGTGGAGATCATGGGCACCAGCACTGGGGACAAAGGCCTTTTGGAAGGGTATTTGATATTTTTTGTTAGTCTGTAAAGTGTGAGATTAAAATGGGACCGGGCCAAGGAGCTGAGACATGAGAAGAGGCAGAGCACTCCAAGAATGGAGCAGCAGTTGGCAGGGGCCGCAGAGGGTGAGAGCTGCTACACCACCATAACCCAGCCCCAAGAGGCGAGTTCTCGTCTACCTTTGCTCTTATCTGCTTTAACTAGTTAAACGTCAAACAGTCTTTTCTCTGTTCTTCAACTTTTGAGAGTTTTCCTTGGCTGTTGAGCTACTTTCCTTTTGTTTAGTGTAATGCCAGCTAAGTAAACACAACCTTTCTTGCTCCTGGGGTAGGTTCTCCAATCCCCTTGCTGCAGACAAGAAGCCATGGATCAGTGGCTACCTCTTCCATCCTTTCCCATAAACCAAAACTCCTATAGAGGGCTTATAAAGTTTTAGGAGCAACTATAGACATTACTTGAAAAGGCTACAGCATTTAAGAAAACATGATAACCTTTCTGTAGAGAGTTGACGCATCCTATAGAATTTAATCAAGAATTTCATCACTGATATAGAATTTGATGGGATGGTTCAAGAGACCTATAATGGCTATCATTCTCTGTTAAGAATGGTAGGATGGTTATATAAGATGGTTCATCTTCTATTAAATTCCATAGGGTTTTTCCACATAAATGATCTGTTACTTAGTTGCGTTATGTATGAGAGGAAACATTTCTTCCTTATGCCCTTCTCTGGCTGTTCCTAAGGAAAATGAGATGGCAAAGAGTCCTCAGAAAATGTTCTCCTTGTTAGCCTGAAAGGATGCCTGCCTGTCTCGCATCCAACTCCTGCAAGAGCTACGTAAGATCTAGGCTAGGCTCTTCATAATCAAATCCCACAGGTAAAAAGGGACCCACTCTGATCTTCCTCCGAGGCACTACCACAGCATTTGAATTCATTAAACTAATGTTAACAAAACCTCTAAGAGCAACTAATGAGATTCATGTGTAACAATAAGCATAACTCATCCTCTCCACTGCTAGTCCTTATCTGTTCATTCCTCCTCACCAAGCATTTCTTACTCTCCTAGCTTATGAAGCCCTGTGAGGTGATGAGAGATTTCAAATCGCAAAGCATCAAGGGTAGAACTTGGTTAGTTTTGTGTGGAAAATATCATGCACACATCGTGCAGGATTAATAATAACCACCATCTTTGTAGTCATGTCTCATAGTCCAGGGAATGAAATAGAAGAAGGAAGAAATAAACTGGCAGAAGAATTTCCACTAGATCTCCTAAACTAATCACTGCAAATACAATTTTTTTCAAATGTGTTCAGATGGCATAATCATAGGAAAATAATAGAAGCCCTGCTTTTCAGTACGCATGGTTGTTTGGCTGCACATACATTCATTTTTAAACATTTCTGTACTCATCAGTGGTAACCTAAAACTTTATCCCTTTGGTCTCGCGTCTGATCTTGCAATTGTACAGCAGGGGTCGCCATAGCTGTTGGAGATCCTGAACTTTTCACATTATTTTTTCCTCTGATCCTTGCATATTTCCACTCTACATGCAGTATAAGTACTTAACAGAAAAACCTGTGGAGCAAAACATTTCCTATTTGGAAATTAGCAACCTCTGGACTGATTCTAAAACAAATTGTTCCCATTATCAGGACTTTTCAATGCTACATGCATCCATGGGTAATCACTATATAAATATATTGCTGGTTTTAGTATACTGATTTATTCAGCAAATATCTGTGTGCATAATTTGACTCTGCTTCTCCAAAATTCAGCTCACGAAGAAACAAATTCAGTGTTCATATGTATTTTCCTCCATCCTAAAGTACAAATGGAATATTTTAGACTCCTTAATTTTAAAATTCCAAAGGGGTAGCCTTGTTAGTCTATTGCAGAAAAACAGACAGAGTCCTGTGGCACTTTTAAAAGACCAACAGATTTATTTATCGCATGAGTTTTTGTGGGAGAAAATCCCACTTCGTCAGACACTTTGAAGATGGGAAATTTACAGAATGGGAGGAAATTAAATGCAGGGAAGTGTATGACATAGGATCAGGTCAGGCTGTAACAGCAAATCAAAATAGGATTCAAACACTGGGGAACAGCACATAACCTTCCTCTATATGCTGTTTATTTATCATTTTAGGACCTGATCCTGCAAACATACATACATGCTTAGCTTTATTTTCACGAGTGATCCTCTTTAGTCAGTTAGACTACTGGGGCCTAAATGTGTTCATAGGATCATGTGTTGTAGCAAATATGGAGTTTAAACTTCAGATGTATCATTTGATTGTTCTTGATGTGAGCGTTAGCTGTGAAATTGAATGTTAAGGGAGGACATTATAGCCAAGCTGGGAGCCAGGACGTAACCCAAAGACTCCAAGTTGCAGGCTGGCCAAAAGTGTGCATGTTTGACACCAACACACAACCATAGAAGCTGTGGCTCTTGTTTTCCTAATCAAGATCTGACCATTTATGGGGCCAGAGAGTCCTCCTTAATTAAAAAATGTCTGCAGCGAAAAGGAAACTGATAACACACTGAAACAGAGCACTGCTCTTTGCAGCCAACTGTGCCCCCAAACTATGCCTCTTACACTAGATCTGGGGGCTGCCGTAGGCCCATATTCTCAATGGCCCCAAGGGAATGAAGTCAGTGTGAGTGTGCTGCTATATAAGCAATTTATGGTGCCTCCCAGGATAACTAGAAGCAACAGTTCCATAAGTTTGGACTTTGTGCTGGTGAGACCTCATCCTTAATGACTGCTCTTTGACTGCAGGGATCAGTCACAACATTGATACTGGTCTGAAATGGTAGGTGCATTAGTGTATGGCCATCTTACTACCATTGGCTATGTCTGCATTTGGTAATTTAGGCCGACTTTAGCTAAGTTGACTTAACAAAGTCGACTTAAAGGCAACTTTGTTAAGTTGACTTAGCATGTCCACATTATAAAATTAAGTCGACTTAGGGGGGAACTTACAAAGTCAACCTAGAGCGTCCACGCTGGACACCTAGGTCGACTTCTAGGGGCTAGGTGGACCTGGGAGAGGTCCACGGTGGCAGGAGGGGCACCCCTTGCCAATTGCCAGGGGGCTCAGCCTTTGCCCCATTGTACCTGGGTACAATGGGGCAAAGGGGGACAGGGACCCTGGCAGGGCATAGGGGCAGGGTGGGAGTCCTGGAGGGACAGTGAGGACCCTGGCAGGGAGGGCAGTGGGGGAGTCCTGGAGAGCCCTAAGTCGACTCTAAGTCGACTTAGGGCTATTCCAGGTCTACACTGGCTTAAGTCGACTTTAGAAAGTCGATTTAAGCCTAAAGTCGACTTTAAAGGAGGTTTAATAAAGTCGACTTAATTTTCCTTAAGTCAACTTAAGCAAGCAGCTTAGGTCGACTTAAGGAAAGTGTAGTGTAGATGCAGAGTAAATTAAGTCGACTTAAGCAAGCTTAAGTCGACTTAGTTTACAAGTGTAGACGCACCCATTGAGAGTGACACTTGTTGAATGGTATGGAGACTGTTACTGAACAGAATGATACAGCTGAGGATCTAACTGCCATCCAGCCACTGAGGAGCTATTGTACCCCATGTCATTCATTTCTGCCTTTGGGAGTTGAATAGTGTCCTGACCACTCAAATATACCAATCAGTCTCAACAGCTGTGGATGGACTTGGATGTGCCACCCCTGTGTAGTACTTAACTGATAGGTTTGGATCTCTGCTCTTGTTTTCTTCTGGTTTGGGGCTTAGGGGGAGATGCAGTTACAGCCATCCTTGAAAAGGGTTTTGCTCTACTCATGACAGTTCTTTATACATCACTGAGGCTTTATCAACACACACAACTTGTACCAGTGTGCCTTGTGACCCGAGGCACCTTCTGTTCCTATCTTACCCTCTACTGCAATGTTGGATAAAAATGCCTTGTAAGGCATCGTTTGAAAACTAGTAACACACTAGTCAATAACATCATATTAAAACGTCTGTGACAATGCTGTGTGTGGAATTATAGATACTCATAGACAGGCTTTAAAGTCTGACTAAATGAGGTTTCAAGCAGGCACAACAAGGAGAAGCAGGTTTTCTCAACACCTCAAATTGACATTTGTATCAAAGGCAGCAGGAAGAGAACATTTACACTGTAAAAATTGAAGCAGGAAACATTACATTAGAATACAGAAGAGAACACCTGAATCAAGATGGAGTCAGCCACCATCCCCACTCCCCCAAGAGGAGGCAAGAGCCTGAAGCCAGAAGTTCAATTTCTACCTTGAAGAAATGGTATCCTTTGAAATATAAGGACACGCATAAAGTTTTGTCTCCTAAGAAAACCAATCCCTCGGACTCTGTGGGGATCCCAGCTAAAGGAAGATTGAAATAGCTACCTTTGGGCAAAGACAGTAGTCTGTTAAGTTAGGCCTTAGCCATTATAAAGTATATTTATACTTTTCTGTGTTTATAACCATTTATATCTTTATTCCTTCTACTAGATATCACTTAATTTTTGTTAATAAACTTTTTATAGTCACTGAAAGTCATTCAGTGCTGTGTTTTTCAGGAAGGGGTGTGTCTACCCTATATAAGTGACAAAGCTATAATTTGTGCTGACTTTTCAAACGAGCAGCAAATTTAATATCTTCTGTGAATGTAACAGATAAGTGCTGTTTATTGCAGAGAAACATCTCTGATGGGATCAGAAGATGGAACAAACCATTCTGATGTGCAGAAAGAATAGCAAATATGGAAGGTAGCGAGCCTGGCTTAACAAAAAAATCCTTGGTGAGCTTAAACACAAAAAGGAAGCTTACAAGAAGTGAAAGCTTGGTTAGATGACCAGGGAGGAGTATAAAAATACTGCATGAGCGTGCAGGAGAGAAGTCACAAAGGCTAATGTACTAGTGAAATTGCAGTTAGCATGGGACGTGAAGGGTAAAATGAAAGGTTTCTAAAGGTATGTTAGCAACAAGAAGAAGGTCAGGGCCCCTTACAGAATGGGGGAGACAATCTAGTGCCAGGCGATGTGAAAAAAGCTGAAGTACTCAATGCTTTTTTTGCCTTTGTCTTCACAGACATAGTCAGCTCCCAGACTATTGCACTAGGCAGAACAGAATGGGGAGGAGATGAACAGCCCTCACTGGTAAAATAACAGGTTCAAGTCCATGGGGCCAGAGCAATGCATCTGACTGAGAGTGCTGAAGGAATTGACTCATGTGATTGCTGAGCCCTTGGCCATTGTCTTTGAAAACTTATGGTGCTTAGGGGCCATCCTGGATGACTGGAAAAACATAAAGCCCATCTTAAAAAAAAATAAAAGAATAAAAAGGGGTTGGGGGGAAAGATGAGGATCCATGAAACTAGAGACCAGTCAGCCCTCAGTCCCTGGAAAAATTATGCAGCAGGTCCTCAAGAAAACCATTTCGAGTCACCTGGAAGAGAAGAAGTTGACCATGAATAGTCATCATGGATTCACCAAGAACAAATCATGCCTGACAAACCTGATTGCCTTCTATGATGAGATAATGGGCTTTGTGCATGTGGGGAAAACTGCAGACATGATATAGCTTGACTTTAACAAAGCTTTTGATAATCTCCCACAGTATTCTTATCTGCAAGTTAAAGAAGTATGGGTTGGATGCATAGATGGATAGAAAGCTGACTAGGTCATCGGGGTCAGTGGATAGTGATCAACTGCTCAATGTCTAACAAGTGGAGTGACCCAGGGTTGGTGCTGGGGCCAGTTTTCTTCAACATTTTCATTAATGATCTGGAGGATGGGGTGGACTGCACCCTCAACAAGTTTGCAGATAACGCTAAGCTGAGGGTAGTGGAAGATACCCTGGAGAGCAGGGGTAGGATGCAGAGTGACCTAGACCCACAGTTCCCAAACTAGGAGATAGGACAAATTTGGGGGAGGCATCGAACATTAAAAGGATCCACAAGGCTTCATTAATATTGAGGTCATTTAGCTCACCAAATTCTATGTTGGGCACAGTCCACCCAAGTTCCTCACCAGCCAGAGTGGAGGAGCAGTGTCCCCACCCCCACCGCCAGGAGAAGCAACATTCCCCCCTCAAAAGGAGGAGCAGCCCCAAGCTTCATTCCAGCCAAAGAAGAGAAGCAGCCCTCTGACCAGCCCTGCACTGGTGGGGCACCCAGCTGGAGAGAAGAAATCCCCAGGGCACCCAGGCCTGGCTCCATTACCCTCAGTCCATTTGGGGACAGGAAGAGGAAAGGCCACACAGGGTGTATGGTGGCAGCTGCATCAGGGAAGACTTAGTTACTTAATTCTTACTCATCTAATAGTAATTTAATTTATTTATTATGTAATTTAGTGTTGTTATTATTATAATTAAATGTGTTTATAGGGGTTATATGTGTTAATAGTCAGTAAGGGAGGGAGTGCGGGGCTTTTGCTCAAAAAGGTTGGAAACCACCTACACAAATTGGTGGATTGGGCCAAAAAAAATTGATGAGATTCAATAAGGACAAGGGCAGAGTTCTGCACTTAGGATGGAAGAATCTCCTGCACTGCTACAGACTGGAAACTGACTAGCTAGTTCTGCAGAAAAGGGCCTGGGGTTGCAATGGACAAGACGTGGGATAGGAGTCAACAATCTGCCCTTATTGCCAAGAAGGCTAACAGCATGTTGGGCTGCACGGCCAGTAGATCAAGGGAAGTGATTTTTCCCCTCTATTTGGCATGGGTGAAGCCTCATTTTGAGTATTGTGTCCAGTTCTAAGCCCCCCACTACAGGAAGGATGTGGACAAACTGGAGAGAGTCCAGTGGAAGGCACCAAAAATGACTCGGGGGGGGGGGGGGGGGGGGCGGGAGCACATGACTTAGGAGGATAGGCTGAGTGAACTGGGTTTGTTTAGTCTGCAGAAGAGAAGAGTGACGGGGAATTTGATAGCAGCCTTCAACTACCTGAAGGGGGGTTCCAGGGAAGATGGAACTAGGCTGTTCTGGGTGGTGAGGGACATCTAGGTTGGATATTAGGAAAACCTTTTCCACTATGAAGGTGGTGAAGCAATGCAATGAGTTACCTATAGAGGTGGTGGAATCTCCATCCCTGGAGGTTTTTACAGTCTGGGATGATTTAGTTGGGATTGGTCTTGCTTTGAGCAAGGAGTTGGACTAGATGACCTCCTAATGTCCCTTTCAACCCTAATCTTCTATGATTCGGTGATGGAGATCACTGATATATTCTTACCATGATTGCTGGTGAGAAAGGCAGACTGGTTTGATCAGGAACTGGCACACAGTCAAATCTCCAGTAAAGCTCCCTTTTGGTAAGGCGGAGAAGTGATATAGTGTCTCACAACTCTGGTTATCCCCAGCAGCATTTTATATAACTAAAGTTGTTTTTAGAATTGATTGAGCTCTGAGATTGTGTAGCCCCCTATATGGACACACTTACATCAATTTACAAGTGATTTATGTCAGTGTAGCTTCCCTTGGTAGCTAATTGAATTGATGGAAGTCCATTGTAAATTGATGTAAATGTGTCCACACGGGGACATTTAACTAAATCAATTTTAATTATACCAGCTCTGAGAGCAGAATGCTCGACAGCCCATTTCCCCCTGACTAGGCCTCTATATTTCATAACGAGACCCAACTCCCTGGGAGGATACAAAACGCCATATGTAACAAGCAATACTCATTCCTCCTCTCAAAGACAGCAAAACAGCACCCCTATTCAGCTTACTTTTTATTGTTTTGCATCACATTTTATGCAACTTAAATCCTTTTCCTCTTCATTGCACTATGCAGTGGACCTGAAAATCAGGTCCCTGATTAATATCAATGGCTAATAAGGCTGAATAGGAATTCTAATTATTAGCCTGACACGCTGTGAATGGGTTAATTTTCCTGCACTCTCTGAAGCATTTCAATAGAAGGTGAATGGGAGCAAGAGAGAGGAGAAAACTCTACAGTTATTGAATGCCTCCAAATTGAAAAATCTTGAAATGCTTTCTTTTTTGCTTTGCATTCTGCTACCCTACACTAAAAGGACAGTGATGGAAGCAAAGTAAATAATGCGAAAGTGCTTCTATATTTCCTTTTAACATCCTTCCACATAAGAAAGGAAAAGCATTTTATTTTGCACTTTACCAAACACTTTTTGTGAGCTCTGATCTGAAGCCCAATAGCATCTCCATCCACTCCACCAAAATTATCCCGAAAATTCATTATTTTCAATGTTTGCCATGTTTTTTAACTCTTTGTTCCCAAAGGATACACTAAACACAGCAAACATTTGAAAGGAACGTTCCTGAGCTGGAAAACCCAACTAGTAAACAAGGGAATGTTAGACATAAATGTGCTTCAGTTTGGGTCTTACTAGATTAGCCAAAGTCAACAGAAGCTTTTATTGTATAGAGCCAGAACAAATATAGCCAGATCCTGCTAATACTTAAACATGTGAATAGGTTTATTCATGAGAATATCTCCTCTGAAGTAAATCATTTAACTCCAGAAGCCCGTTGAAGTTTATAACAAAACTTCCATTAGCTTCAGTGGAACCAACAGCACTGAGGCTAGTAACTAGAGTTAAATTAGCTGCCTGTTAAATGTTTATAGGATCTGGGCCTATGTCATCCGAAAGAGATCCGGAGGAAGTCAAAAGGATCTGTCTGTTATGACTGATTCAAAAAGAGCTGGTCATATTTGTTCCTCAAAATCTGAGGAATTTAGTTCTTTTTCTGGTTATAGATTTTTTGTAAGCAGTGTTATTTTTTACAGATTTGTTCTCTATTTGTAAACTTTTCAAAAACAGTGCAAACACATTAATCTATAAGTTGTTCACAATCTGATCACACTCACTCTGTGCTTTGTCTCTTCACGTCACAACATATTATTAGTCACTTGAATCACATGATGTTGTTTCTGGTCCTTGTCTGGATGCCCTACAATTCATAAAGTGGAGGCCTACTTTTTATGATAAGCATTCTGAATTGTTCAGTCTGTCTACATGCAAGTAATAAAAAGAGCTTCATCAAAATGGCCATGAGAGCATTTCCAATGCAAATACCATGAAAAAATATTTCCACTTGTATTCTCTTGCTTTTCATGCCTATTTTATGTATAAGTGAATAAAAGAGGTCCCCAAAACAGCTAAGTGAATCAGAAGGTTTTATCTACAAGAATATTAGGTTTTTGCCCTATCTATATTAAAAGTCCCATGCACCTTCTGCTGTTATAGATCCTAGTTAGATGCTTTTGAAAACTGTAAGTCCTACTGACTTTCAATGGGATTTAGGTTTCTAAGTCTCTGAGATGCTTTTGAAAATGTTACTTTAAAAAGCATTTTGACATTTGCTGTGTTGTATTACTAGCAAAAATGCTAAAGATTCCTTTGTCTGTTTTTACTTCTAACGTATCACTTTGTTCCCTACTTTTCCCAAAAAGAAATACTTCAAAAATGTGGCTGAGGCATTTTTAAATGAAGGATTAACACATTTACTCATGCATGCGTGTGCACAGAGAGAGAGAGAGAGAGAGAGAGAGATTACACACATACAAACACACACAGAGGCTATGTCTACACTTGGCCAAATAAGTCAAGTTAGCATGTCCACACTAAAAAATTAAGTCGGCTTAAAGGGGACCTTGCCAAATTGACTTAGAAAGTCCACGCTGGACACCTAAGTCAACTTCTAGGGGCTAGGTGGACCTGGGACTGGTCCACAGTGGCAGGGGGGGCATCCCTTGCCAAGATTAAGTCGACTTAATTTGTAAGTGTAGACGCACCCAGAGGGAAAGAAGCAGAGAGAGAGAGATTATTATTGGGGGCACTTTATATATTTATTTTAATAGCAATCAACCCTATTATATTTTGAGATGGTGCCTCCTTGGGCTCCTGGAGGTGGGAAGAAGGATATCCTTGAGTATCCTGGAGGTGGGAGAGAAGAATAACTTGCTACAGCTTTTTTCAGATTACAGTGTAAAGGTCTGCATGATTGGGAGAGGAGCCAAGGATCTTCCTGCCCCTACCCATGCTCCCAAAACCCACTTGCTCTCTGATAATCGACCACTGAGCTCCCCTGAGTAGAGAGCCCTAATGGGGCCACATAAGGACATCCTAGCCCTGCCCAGTCCACACACACACACACACACACGTGACTTGTTTTCAATGTGTTAGGACAGGTCCCAATGTAGTCTCCTAACCAATTACATGGAAGCACAAAAGCATATTGGATTTGTTGAATTCCTTGAAGACCTAATGCTTATGAGGGAGGCATTTAAAAAGTATATTAAGTTAACAGATATTTGCATGTGATGATGGTTCAGAATGTAATGTTCTGGCAATGTAATGTTTGGTTTCCTAGTAGTGTCTGTCAATTCAAAATCATACTATACTCAGGATTCTTCACTCATTCCCACACTTTTTCACTTTGTTCTGATTGTAAATATGAATCACTGAAACTTTGACTGGTTACTTAAGTTTTGATGGATTGATTGTCAGTGGGGACCTGCAAGGGCCTGATGCTGCGCCACGAGCCATCTGCCCCTCCAGCAGACTGGCCGGAGCATGGCCAGAGTGGGAGTGCCCTGACACCCCAGCCCCCTCACCAGCGACCGGAGGGGCGAGGGCCTGGCCCCTACGATGGGCCCCAAGGCTGGGGCCCCACAGAGAGGGGGCAGGGGACCCAATGGGAGCAGCCCCATGGTGGGGGTGGGGGACCCCATGGGGGGGCCTTGCAGTGGGGGTATGGGGACCTCATGGGGGGACCTGCAGTGGGGGGGACCTCCAAGGGCCTCCAGGCCGGTTAATCCGGCCTGTCTCTGAGTACTGAAATCAATTAATGGCTTACACAGAACTGGCCCTTAAATGTATTTTTTTCATCTGTGACAAATAAAATATTGATAGTGGTCTTCATTTTGCTTCCCCTTTACTAAACACAATGGGTAGTAGACCATAACAGAATGGAAATTGCTTATAAAAATCTGAGGCATGGATGGCAGAATCTTAGTGTGAGGAAGAATGATTTTCACTTCACTGAACAACATCTATCATGAAATACAGCAATATGGAGTGCAAGATGCCTCGAATAAATGTTCTTCTGCTTTTTATAGTACTGATGGGTTATGTGTAATTTGCAACTGAAACATTCGCAATTAGTTGTCAATTACACCAGTGATTTTCAAACCACATGTCAGGACCCAGTACTGGATCGCAGAGACCCCTGCTGCTGCCACCAGAAGACTGGCATGCAGTGCTCAAAGACGTAGTTGTGGCATTGCAGACAGAAAGGATTTTTTTTCAACTGGGTCCCAAGAAAAAAAGTTTGAAAACCACTGAATTACACTACCTGTGTATGATCTACTTACTTCTCTGGCCCCATAACCTCGTACCTGAGCCTTCCTTCCATCCCCAATTAAGATACTGAAGTATTCTTAGCTTCGTTTTTTACAGACAAATGAGGACTTTTTATAAATCTGGCCCTAAGTGACTGAACCAAGGTCACTAATAAATCTGTGGAAGAACCATGAATTGATTCAGATTCCTGAGGACCAGTCCAGCTTTAACTCTAAATCCATCCTCATTATGTCTCTTGAGCATATGTAGGGTTCCTGAATACTGCTCATTCAGGCAAACATATATAAAACTAATCACAATCACTATACTATTCTATATTATATCCAGCAAAGCAATGATTAGGAAGCCTGCTCTGGATTGGACAGCCGTGACAAAGCAAGGGATGGACAGAGTAACACCTGAACATAGACCTTATGTGGACATTGGTATCAGTTAAACAGTGGCTACATCTGGCAGCGACTAGATTTGGAACCCACACTGATCCACTCTCTGATCCACAGCTACCATTTCAGAGAAATCACATGGTAAAAAGTGTGGCAAGTCCCAGTGCCCTGGCACTAGGAGAGATTTAGTGACATTTGCAAGTTAACAAGGCACATCTTCAAAGAAGCAGAATGGGGTCTTTTATTCTGAATTACTAGTTATTTTACAAAATTATAGCAGTGACATACTAATCGCCTTTTTTCAAGTGATCCAGACTGGAAAAGTTATCATGGTAAGGGGAATTAGGATGCAGTAATGATGCCATAAAATAGATTTTGATTACTATTAAACACATTCTGTGTCATTAGCCCTATAATGAAGTTTCATCAGTACCTCTGCAAAACATAAAAGGAAATGGCAAGAGTTCAGGAGCATATGCAAATTGGCCAAACAGAGGAAAGAATGCATGTTCTGAGCTGCTATAAGTTTATCTATTTGGATCTTTTTTTAATTGGATTACTAAATGTCTCCATGGAAGATAGACAAGGAGGCAGCCATCAGGACTGAAAGCAGAGAAATAAGCTTTGCGAACCCTCCTTTTTCATTTGCCGAGGCTTAAACTGAACAGTTTGCACCACCATATGGCAAAGGTTGAGGTCAGACAGATAAAACGTTTCATTGCACTGAAGAATGGTTAACAACACGTGAATGTAAATTCTAACACATCGTAAAACTGTTGCAAAACAGGTTGAAAAGAGACTTTAGTTAAGGCAGGAAATCTGTTTCCCAGCTCCACCCCGTCCCTTCCAGTTCATTACAGATATTGTGGAAAGCAAAGGGAGGTTTGAGCCATCCCTTGGCAATCTGTGCCCTGCTCCTCCAACAGATTTCTAATGACTTTTCAATGCTGATTTAAGAGGGGCTGTCTCTTGACGTTGTAAAGGATTTCAGCTCTGTATCCTCCTCACACACACAGTCAGGGAGATGCACACACACAACCTCCCACTTTTGTCCACTTTTGTCCCATTTTCGCTTCATCGCTCTCTCAGCTGCACAATTCTCCTGAAGGTCACTGGATCAACCTAGCGGAAAGAGAAACCCCCCAACCTCAATGGTTTACATTGGAATAGGATTCATGGCAATTTGTAGCTGTGTTGGGTGGCTATCCCACCACCCAAATGAAATTCACAATAACCCTGCAAAGAACTGGAGCTGAAAATGTGGTGCCTCCCTCCCCTCTCCAGCCTATCAGTCAGAGCTTGAGGACTAAGATTTGCACCAACCCTGTCTGAAATCTCCTTCACACCCCCTTCAACCCCCCAAGGGAGCGCAGCAGAGTGAATGGTGAGGGAACCCCAGGCTATGTGAGAGGAACTGGAGCCTGAAGAGGTGCCTGCAGCTGAGTCCTGGGGCAAGAGCAGAGCAGAGCTAGGGACAGCGTGAAAGATGAACTGCAGAGTTAAAGG
The DNA here is from genome assembly GCA_007922175.1 of Pelusios castaneus. Taxonomy (NCBI): domain Eukaryota; kingdom Metazoa; phylum Chordata; order Testudines; family Pelomedusidae; genus Pelusios; species Pelusios castaneus. The sequence goes on along the minus strand of ML685807.1, from coordinate 3,192,634 downwards.
AGACAAAAGTTTCTGGTTCATAGCAATCTTTTCCTAGGAGCTAGATTCCACTTTCCTCCTAGCTCACACAGTGCTATGTCCTTCAGAATACAGTGTCTTTCTGATCCTTTGGAGTGGCGGTGGGGGTTCACTCTGAGGTTTTAGTCATCTCATCTCTGTTAGTATTAGGCAGTGCTTTTTTTATAAGAGAGAAGGTGCTGGTACTCGGCCAGGGACCTGGGGACACCAGTGGCAATGGCAGGAACCGGGGCCACATTGCTGTGAAAAATAGGTTCTGATACTGGTACCCCTGAGTACCATCACAAAAAAAGCCCTGGAATTAGGGACTTATCTAGAAGTCTTTGTTCAGTACCTCAATTTTAGTGCCAGTTTTGTCTGAGTGAGGCCTGCAGGAATTGGCCCAGAGAGGTCAAGGTGAGCTGCCCAGGCGAGACACGGGGTCAAAAATGATCACTATAAAAAGAAGACCATCAACATCATCCGCAGTGAATGGATTGTTTTTCTGGCTCTTTACCTAACATCCATTTTATCCCCCTTTCAACTCCATAAACACTTCATAGCCCATCTCATTCCAATCTCCCACTGCACTTAGAGTGAAAAGAGTCTAGCTAACAACATGCTCACAAAAATGTGCAGTCACTTCCTGTGTTATTTAGCAGGAAAATGGAGGATTTAGTCTATTTCTGTCACCCTCTCAGGAGAATGCTGCTGGAACTTGCATTGAAAGTTTCACCTCAGTCTCTGGAAGGAGAGGCTGGTTTCACATTGCCCCATTCCTTGAAGAGTTGCTGTTACACTGGCTAATCACCATCAGCTGTGAATCATCTAGAAATAATGGATCATCACAGCCCCACCATTAATAGCCCCTTCCATAACCCACCATGGCTTGCACCAAGGGCCCTTCTGTAGTCCCTTCCCAGTGTGAGCTCCATGATGCCTTAGGTATGGCATGAACTAAGCCCCCCAAAGACACGGCCAGCTGGATGTCACTATCATTATGCTGGGAGATCACCCTAATGCTTAACACTTTGTCAGCTGCCCAGAAACAGCTCCTTTCCTCTCTGGTCAGGGAACAGGCCTGCAACAAAGGAGGCTGGTGTTGATTTCTTCTCCCAGAAGCTTGTAAAAGACAAGTGGGGTGGGGGGGAATTAATCCAAAGTCTTTTCCAGCCTGCAACACCCCATTCAGCCTTGTGTCCCAGAGCCTTGGAAAAGTGTCTGGGAAAGCTAACCACATATCCTCAAGCCGAAGCAACTGGGTCTGGAGCTCTGGGCCCAGAGACACACTAGGAAGCTCTGGGCAGGAATTATTTTACATTGGTCGCAATAATCCCAGGTCTCCAGGGTTAGTGGAACCAGGCTACTCTATCAAGGCCAGCTGGAGAGAGAAGGGGTAGGGCTGCCCTTGTGGAGCAGCATACAGGGAAGCCACGCTTGTGCCACCACCCTTTCCCAGGGCTCTCATGCTAGATGAACAGGAGAGGGGGACTAGCCAGCTTCAAAGTACAGCCCTGGGCCTGGCTTCCCACTGATTGAGGGAAGGGGTTTGCCTTCTCACTTGGCTTGCTGTGCTCCAGTTCCTGCTGCCATTCCCTTGGAGGGCAGTATAATGGGGAGGGGGCACTTTGCTTTCAACTCAGAGCGACGGGGAGTTTTCTGCACAGAGAAGAAACGTTTCTCCACAGAGCTCTTCCGAAAGGACTGACTTTTTCCCATCTGCCAACACTGGGCACCCAGCTCCTTATCTCACAGCCCCAGTGCGGGGAAAGACTTCAGGGGGCCCTGTTCATTCATCTTCCACATCAGAAAAAGGGGACAGGAGTTGGAGGCGAGGATCACCCCTCTCCATTTCTTGCAAGGATTCTGGCTAGCTGCTTTCTTCTACCCCATCCACACCCCTGTCCAAGCAGGCCAGTAAACCAAAGGTTACCAGGCAGTAGCTGGATCCTGTTTGAACCCCTCCTCTTATAGGCTGTCTTGTGATGCACGCTAGGCTACGATCTGTGTGACTTTTCTGTTCACTCCTGCCATGTAATTGTATGGTTTGATGCCAATTATGCCATGCAAGGTTCCTTTAAGAAGGCTCATAACATATTCTACATTATTGTTATGGTATCATGTTTCCTTCAGCATCATGTATATGTACAGATGTGAAGCATGTTTCCAGGTTTTAGTACATGGCTCAGGGGGAAGGCAGACCATCAGGGCAATCTCTTAGCATGGAGGCTGAAGAGGTACGTGATAAAGACAATGCAAATTGGGCTTCCTGGCTCAGGTGGGACAAAGAAAATCACCTCAGCTCAGAAAGAGGAGGAGCTCGGGGGGAGGAGGGTTGAAAACAAGTACACACCCTTTGAATTGGAGGAGGCTTTTGGCCAGAGAAACATGATCTTGAAAACATCTCCAACTACTGGAAGAATTGGACCCTGCCTATGTAGGGGCAGAGACTGGCTGCTAATGCATCATACAGCTGAACTTTGTGAGTAATCCTGGACAGTGATGGTAGGTTAGAAAGCATCTTATATTTTTATTTGCTTGTGGTGTCTCCTGACCGCTTTATTAAATGATTGTGCATTGATTTGCTATATACTCACTTAAAATCATGTTCTAATCAATAAACTGGTATTTGTTATATCTACAGCTGTATGAACTTTAGAGCTGGGGTATTCTCATTCCTTTGATAAATGGGCAAACTGGAGTCCCTGAGCCTGCAGTGATTGGGGAAGGGTCCTGATCTCTGTAGGACAGAAGATCCCGGTATGGTATCTGGAGGTTGGGGGTGCTCGCTGGGGAACCATCCCCTGTGGGGTTCGAAAGCACACAAGCACTGCCTGGGACCAATTACACACATGAGGCTGGTGTGGACTGACGCAGGAGTGGGGCGAGGTCCACCTAGCAAAGCAGGGTGATTCAGAGTCTAGGAGTGAACAATATGGGAGGCACAGTGGCCTACTGGACCAGATTCTGGGAGAAGAATGTCACATAGCCCCACCACCCCATTTTCAGGCTCCATCCCACCAATTTTCCCAAGCAGGAGATGCAAGGGCTAGAGTGTCAGTCTGCCGCTTCCTCTTAACCCCAGTACTGCTCTAATGAGAAGGATAGATCCAGAGGTGAGAAGTGTCACACTGTAACTGGGAGTTCCCGGTCTGCCCTTCCAAGGGAAGTCCTCAAAGTTGGGATGGCCCTGCTATCACATAGGTGTTAATAAGGATATTATAAATACTCACTTCTGGAATATCATGAATTCCTTGATGCAGGTTTCTTTAGAAACCCACACACAATCACTCGAATACCAGGAACCATTTCTTTCCTCCTTGATGTTCTTGCTTCTTCAAGAGCATTTTTTTCATTCCTACATTTTGCCATCAGTACAATAAATACTGAGGTTTAGCACACAATAGAGACTACAAAACGTAAGTGCATACATAAATACATAAATATCAAGTGACATGTTTATGTCACCTATTTGTGCCATTTCTTAGCTGCTGTTTATAATGCGCTCCGCAATGCTGTATCCAAAAGTATGGAAACCTTTCTAGTCAATAACCAAGACAAACATACATAAATAATAAGCAAGTACCTCATTAAAGAGCAGTTGATTTCCCTTCTCTAGCGGTAAATTGCAGAATAGTGGTACTCCAGTCTGTCCCCCAATCTCTCAGCCTGTTTAAATGAGGTAACAGGACAGCATATCCATTTATGCGGCTTTTGAACATTGGTGCCTGAAGGTTATTTCTCCCCTCCTTCCCCCTGCTTTTATATGCATTGATCACCTACTCCAACTAGGCCTCCTAGAATCTGTGAATTGTATCCTGTCACTTCTTGTCAGCGTTGCTTTGAGGTGTGGGTGATTAATGTCCTTTTTTTAATCTAGGAAGATGTTAAAATGGTGGGGAGACATTGAGTTCAATTATGAAATATGAAGTGCCGCGAGGTCAAGTCTATTGGAGCCCCACGAAGGAAGAAACATTCCCAGGAGGCTCCAATTCCTGGTCAGATGAGTGATCATCATGTCCCTGGAAAGAATTAGATTTTATTACCATCTTTTTGGCAGCATTTGTAGTTTAACGTGGCTGGAATTAGAAAGCACTTTCTGTGTCTGATTCTACACCCTTCCCTGCCCTTCCTTTTCCTTCAAAAGCTTCTCCAATTTCTCACTGAGGTGGAGGTACCCACTGGAGAATACAGGTGGCAAGATATCTCTGGAGGAGCTGTCTTGCCAGGATGCTATTCTCAGCCTCCATTTGCATAATCTCTTGTTCCCTCTTAAATCTTCTGTCTCTCTCTCTATCTCTATATTTTTTCCTCCTCCCCCAAGATATCCCCGAACTGTCTGGCCTGGTTTTTCTCTGCTTGCCTTGGTAATGCTGATTGTTTTCATTAAGGGGTCGCAAAGCAGTGATCAGTCACACCTTCCTCCCCTACAGATAGGCCACAAACGCTGGGGAATGTGTTTACTTTTTACATCTGCCAAGACTTTTAACATCACAGCGCGAGGAGAGCCCCAAAGACAAATACAGAAATGAGCAAATTAATAATGGTTGGCAACTGGGATCCTGCAGCAAACCAATCCTTTACCTTTTGGTGCCATTTGTCCTTCCTTAAAGTTCTTTCTTGTCCTACATTACAAAGTGACTTCTTCTGGGCAAAGAAGAAACTAACTGGCATCATTAGGATCCGTAGCAGTCTGTCTTAAAACTTCCAGTTTACTTTCCTTAGGATGTTAGTACAAACCAGAGATGGAACCAGAGCCTTAAGCTGTGGATTTGCAGGCAGAATGTACATAGAAGTGAATTTATTTTGGGAGGGAAGTTAATAAGTTATTTGCATTTGGTTTGGGTTTTGAAACAGTGGAAACTGGATCAAGGCTTTCGATCATGCCCCTAAGAACATAGGCTGAGACAGGAACAGGCTTATTCACATCACTGTGCCACGACACCTCAATCTGATCTATAATTCCCCAACATTTAAATCCTGGGGCATCTCCTGTAAACACTTTGACAAAGGACCTAGGCACTTTACAGACAGCTCAGTCTACAGCAGCACAAGTCAAAAAAGCAAATAAAATGTTAGCATGAAGAAGGAATGACACAGAAAATAATACTGAAAATATAATGCTATTAATCAACAGTGCAGCCTCCGCTCTATAGTGCATGGCCAACCAGTCACTCTGTCTCAAAGAAGATAGATGAAAAATGGAAGGGGTTCTGAGACATGCCACAAGAACAATTGGGGGACATGGAAAAACTCTTGTATGGAGAGACATTAAATGATCAGGACTTTTTAGTCAGGAGAAGCTGGGACTAAGAAGTGACATTGCGAAGGTATCTGGAAATAATGACCGATTCAGAATAACTGAAATTGGGCATTAATCCTCCCTTGTAACATAAGAACAAGGGATCAGTCCATGAAAATGAAAGGCAACAGCTTTAAAATGGAAATATTTTTTACACAGTGGACAACTAACCCTTGGAACTCATTGCCACAAGGCACCCCTGAGGATAGCAGCTTAGTAGGATTTTTAAAGGATTCAATATTTATATACATAATAACATCTACAATTACACTGCAAAGGATTTTTTTTTAAAGTCCTTATGTTTCAGGACACAAGCCAAGCAGGGGCTAGGAAGAAATTTCTCCTTAGGCAGGTTTCATAAGCGGTCAGCAAGGAGTTTCCTGCACCTTGCTCTGGAGCACCAGGTACTACCCACTACCAACAGCAGAACACTGGCTTAGATGCACCATGGTATGACAGGTCCTATGATCCTGAGAGTCTTAGCCAATTGTGTGGTGGTTTTATGATGCACACAGATGGATTTGAGGCACGGCAACCCAACATTCATTTGTGTTTGTGTCTTATTCAGGATTTGAACACACACTGGATTTTCCAGCAACTCCAGATTTAGCGCACCAGCTAGCCTTCAAACTCTGAACTTCTGTGAATGGTTCATTAAGTCTCAGCTGTAGCCGGCCAGACACCAATGATGTGGCTATCTCAAAACACGCAGCAGCCCTGAACATTCCCTCAACTTCACACCATTCAGTGGAGGAAAATGGCAGATAGAACAAAGATATGTTATTTGCACTGAACATGTGGGCTAGCATACAGCCTCCAACCACCTACAATATGAACCCTGTGCTATAGCAGGGTGCTGTGTGTGGTGCACAGATAAGGCCTCTAGAAAAGGGAGCAAAGCCAGATGTCAAGTCACTGCACCACATATTCCTTCTAACTGCATTCGTTCAGAAGCAGGGCAAGGAAGAAGCTTTAACTTAGGCAGTCAGCCAATGTGTATGAATTGGGATCTGCAGAGTTGTATCCTGCCCTTAGTGGAAAGCTTTTTGGCCAAAGGAGTGGGAAGATGGCAGAAGGTGATTGTAACCTGTCCGTATGGCATGCAACATGGCTGCTGAAAGGAAGTAGAAAGAGGACAAAAGAAAAAAATAGTGAAAATTAAGTGTGGAGTAAGGACATTGATAAATACATTTTTTTCAAGGCTTCTAGGCTATGTCTACACTTGCTAAAATTAGTTCGAATTAGTTAATTCAAACTAACTAATTCAAACTAATTTTAGTTAGTTCGAATTAGCTTAATTCGAACTAGAAAAAGTTAGTCCGAACTAAGCAAGTGCCATTCATGGCACTTGCTTAGTTCGAATTAGCTATCCCCATTCATTTCTATGGCCGGTTAGGTTGAACTAAGAAATTAGTTCGAATTAACATGGCCACATTGGCTAATTCGAACTAGTTAGTTCGAATTAACCCTTTAGTTCGAATACGCTATTCGAACTTATTAGTTCGAATTAAGCAAGCCCTTAATTCAAACTAATGAAAGCCTAGTGTAGCCATGGCTTTAGTTAGTTCAAATTAGGCCTCCTTAATTCGAACTAACTTGCAAGTGTAGACATAGCCCTAGAGAGGTTGTTATAGCAATGGGCTGGAATCTTCTAAAATGGAAGGCAGTGTCCATATATGGACTATTGGACATTAGCGAGGATGGGGCAATTTTGATGGGAGAACATTGCCACCCCCTTTTGAATATTTTGGGTGAGCATTTGTAACCTAAGTACTTTTCAGCAACAAACACCAACAACTAGTTCAGCATGGGTGGGAACTCCGGGGGAGCATTTTCCTCACCACATCAACTAGCATCACCAACACTATCACAATCTCTTCCCCCATGGGCTGTAACTTTAGGATTTACCCTCATACATTGAGTCTTCTTTTTCCTGCTTTCGGAAGATGTTCTGGCCATATGAGAAAAGGGAATCAAACACCATCATCACGCCCAGGAGCTCTGTCTCCTGACAGATGAACCCTAGACTCCTGATATTCCCACCCACCCAGCCACTGGAGTGTGTCAATTTCTGCCTGCTTCTTATTCCTGCAACCTATTTCCTACTCTCTTTTTCCCTTATGTTTAGTAACAATATGACAAACCAAATTTTGCAATCCCATGTTGCGAGGGTTTAAAGGTGGTGCTGCTCAGCCTCACTAAAAGAAAAATTAGACTGGCCATAAGAAAATAAAAGGGGCCTCACTGTATTTTCCCAAGTCAAGAGAGTAAAGCTGGGGGTCCATGAGATCATCTGGTCTTCTCCTATGCCTAGGGTCTTCCAAAAACCAAACCAGAGCTTCTGAGAAAAAAGCTGCATTTACTTACCTTTTGATATTCTTTTCTTCCTCCCTCTTTGTTTGTATTTGTCTTGTTTTGTATGAAGAAAAGATCAGATTGGATTTGAATAAAATCTAAGAGCTCCCACCTGCAACTGATTCTTTTTATTTCCAGCCAGACAGCTGATGTTATCTGGTTTCCCTATGTTTAAGTAACAAGTGTGAAAAATTGGGACAGGGAATAGGGATCAATAGGTGTCTATATAAGACAAAGCCTTGAATATCAGGACTGTCCCTATAAAATTGGGACATCTGATCATCCTCCTTGGACTTTCAAGCAAAGGTATTTTCCTATTACAAATAAAGACAGAAGAAACAAGGCTGTTTGTTAAACACACAGATTTCTTTGACTTTTAAGGTAATAGGGTGAGCCTGGTCACTGCTTGGATGGAAAACATCCTCATGAAAAGGCAGTTTCTGGTGATAGAGTCAGTGGCATTTATCCTTCTGAGTCAATATTGAACCAATATTGAACCAAGCACAGAGTGGTGCTAGGACACATGGTCCTTTTGAAACATTCTAGGTAAGATGAAGAGTTGGAGTCATCCAAGCGCCATTGTTTATAGAGAATGTTCCATTTTGTGGGATGCAGGCCATAATGATGTATCATTTACACAGAGGACCCTAGATTACGAGACACAAAATCTCGAAATAGCAGTTCAAGGAAATTGCTGATTGAGTGAACCAGCACTGAGCTACTCAGTTCTCTGTGGCCTACTTTTCATTCTGACATTTTGAACAACAAATCCAGTTGTCTGGAATGCAATTCAACATTTTGCATTCAAATTTGCAATTTAACACGCTGAAAGTGAACTCAAATGCTGTGCAACCCTGTAGCGAACTAGAATTGAAAATCCTGAACTATTACAATGTATCGTAATATGCTCATATCAATTCTTTGCACCCTAGACCTCCACCTGTAGAGATGATGTTGTGTGGAAAAGGAGAGTCCACTCCATGAAGTTTCATGGCTACTAAGGTTGGTTGGTAAACCCCTAGTTCTTCTAGATTTGATTATCTCTATATTAATTGTGCTCCCAATGAGTGATTTTGTTCTGTTTGTATATACATCTGACTCTTTGGGGGTAATGCCAACCCTCTGTATGCATTACCCACCCTCCCACCCATGCCCCCCCCCCCCATGTTACAAACTGTCCTTGAAATGTCCTCATAGACAATAAGGTCAGACGGGACCATTATAATCATCTAAGCTGACCTCCTGCATAATGCAAGTCACAGAACTTCACCCACCCATTCCTGTAATAGACTCCTAACCTAAGACTGAGTTACTGCAGTCCTCAAATAGTGATTTAAAAACTTCAAGGCATCACTGACACCAGGCATGGGCCCCAAATGTGCTGAGCAGTACCCCGAGTCGCACCGGAGAGCTGGGGACAGCGGGACCCTTTTAAATCCCCCACCCTGCTGTGCTCCCAGGCAGGTAGCCCAGGGTGGAGCAGGGCAGGAAAGCTGAACCAGATGCAGCCAGTGCCTGGAGGCTCTCCCACTACAGAACAGGTAAGTGCTGGGTGGGGGCCTCGGGACCTGGATGTGCGGCTGGGACTAGAGGGCTGAGAGGAGTGGTCGGGGCCAGGCTAGAGCCCTAGGAGCAGCACCAGAGTGGTGCTGGGCCTCAGGAGCAGTGGTGGGGAGTGGGGAGGCCTGGAGCAATGCAAAAGCTGCGCAGAGGCCAGATGGGGGGCACCCCAAGGGTGGCAGGGAGGCCAGGTGGGGGACAGTTTCCCAGGAGTGTGAGCGGGGATCCCGGAGCAGCGCCAGAGAGGCACAGAGATTCAGGGCAGGACCCCAGGAGTGTTGCCCTGGGAGTGGCGGTTCAGAGGTGGGGAAGGGTCCCAGAGCAGCATGGGTGGGGGGCTAGAGCGGGGCCCCAGGAACTGTGGGGGGGGGTCCCCAGAGCACCCAGGGTGTGGGGCTGGGCAGGGGCCTGCCTCAGGATCATTTTTTTCAGAGCAACACTCCTGCTTCAAGGTACAGAGAATCCACCAGCAGCTGACCCCATGCCCCATGTTACACCAGGCGGTACTATTTTGATTTTGCATAACAGAAAAGATTGAGTAATATGTGACTCGCTCGCTGAAATGAACTGAAATCTGAGGTGTGTGTGACAAAAATGCCTTTTTCCAACTTCTGAAAATTACGCTATGAAGAAAACATCTGTTGTCTTGTAGCTCCCTAGCAAAAAAGCATGGTCTCCTTCAGAGATTGACAGTGAGGTAGGGCCCTGTACACTTTCATGTGATGCTTCCTTGGAATGTTTTTGCTCTAAAAGATCTAAGATAAGCAACACAGAGGTGCGACTTTCACTATCAATTTAGTTTCAGAAAACATTTCCAAAACTCTGTTAAAAGGAATCTAAAACATGATGGGTCTGATCCTTCACACTAATTCAGGCAAAATTCCCTTTGAAGCCAATGGAATAATTGGGAATTTTGCATGAAGTGATGCATGAAAAAAAAACAAACCCTGTTTTACCCCTGATTTCTTAAAAGCAAAGAGTTATTTTTCAATTAAAAGTTTAGAAAAACAGCAAGCATGCATTCATTGTTTGGCAGGAAAGATAAAATTCTGCTTTGTAGTCAGCAATGGTGGACTAATCATAGAATCATAGAATAATAGAGATGGAAGGGACCTCATGATGTCATCTAGTCCAACCTCCTGCTAAAAAGCAGGACCACTCCCACTAAATCACCTCAGCCAGGGTTTTGTCTAACCGGGCCTTAAAAATTTCCAAAGATGGAGATTCTACCACCTCCCTAGGTAGCCCATTCCAATGCTTCACCACCCTCCTAGTGAGAAAATGTTTCCTAATATCCAGCCTTGACTTCTCCAGCTGTAATTTGAAACCATTGCTCCTTATTCTGTCCTCTGTTACTACTGAGAACAGCCTAGCTCCCTCCTCTTTGGAGCACCCCTTCAAGTAGTTGAAGGTTGCTATCAAATCTCCCTTCAGTCTTCTCTTCTGTAGACTAAATAAACCTAGTTCCTTCAGTCTCTCCTCATAAGTCATGTGCCCCAGCCCCCTAATCATTTTTGTTGTCCTCTGCTGGACTCTTTCTAATTTGTCCACATCCTTTCTGTAGTGGGGAGCCCAAAACTGGACACAGTATTCCAGATGCGGCCTGACCAGTGTTGAATAGAGGGGAATTATCACATCCCTCGATCTGCTGGAAATACTCCTACCGATGCAGCCTAATATGCATATCTTATTGCTCAGGTCCTAGCTTCACAAGCAAAAGTTAATTATGCATCCTTTTCCCCTTTGGTATGTTAGCTTATTGTACCAAAATCAACCTGTATCATTAGATGGTGAACAAAGCATCCACACGCTTGAGAGGCATGATAGTCTTGTGGTGAAGGCCCTGACGTAGGGCTCAGTTTCCTGACACTGCCACAGACTCCCTGGGAAAGTCAACTGATCACTTTCGGGCCCCAGTCCTTATTCTGTGACATGGGGAGAACAGTACTTCCTACTCCCCCCACTTGCCAGTTTTCTCAATTTAGATTGTAAACAATTCCGGGCAGGATTTATGTGACAGTACATTGCTTTTCACTTTGAACCCTCATAGAAATAAATAATAGAACAATAACGCATTGAATGCGTAACACAAAGGACAATAGACATAGACAAGGCACACAGGGCCCAGTTCTGTGGCACCTGGGTGAATTGACTTCAATAGGGCTATTTGTGGGAATAAGTGCTCACCAAAAAAAAGTTAGGGTTGTACAACTGAGCCCCAAATTTTTGATGAACGATCTAGTTGAGCTACTCGAACAGCCACGACATTCCCTTTCTTCATACGCCATAAAAGCGCTGTTGTTGTTGTGCCTGGGAGTGTGTCTTTGCAATTTTGTGACACTTTTTATGCTTAATGATGTGCCCAGTTGCACAACTTTTATGTTGGTGAGTAGCTGCTGCTGTATGTAGCCCCTATAGTAAAGTAGATTGGAATGCCCCCTTGTGGCTGCATACGGAATAACAGGCTCTCTTTGCTCTAACACCCCCTGTCCACAATCACTCCAAGCCCTGCTGGTCGGCCCTTCTCATGACTTAGCCCTCCAGTCAGCGCATGTTTCATCCCAAAGTCCAGCAAATAAAGGTTCAAACATCTTTTCAAAAAATGTAGCCCTAACTTCACTGCATGGTCAACACACCTTTCTCTCAGGTCTCTCTGCCATCCTGGTCCCCTACTCAAGGCCTCTCTTACCAGAAGTTGATGGAGAACCTTATAATGGGTTCCAATCCACAGATGAATAGCCATAGCCTACTCCATCAGACTCCTTGCTGCTGCCTCTCTGGATTTCTTCCTACTGTAGCTTGACAGCAAGCCTCTTCCACAGCATCTCTATGTTCACCTTTCTTTCAGAGCCAGGACTCACAGGGCTCTCACCTCAAATCCCCCCAAAAAATCCTAAACCAAGAGTATAAACTCAAAAAAACTTCTGCCCAACCCAGCCTTAATCTTCCATACCCCTTCAACCACATCTACTCTGCATGTGAGGGGTGTGATTCCCTGATTCTTTGTACACATATTTGCACCAGCTCTCATGGAGGTAGCATGCGTATAAATAGTAACATAGCTGCAGTTGTATGGGCATGGCTGAGTCATGTCATCAAACTAGAGCAAGTATGTGTACACAAGGTGGGAAGTCACAATCCTAGGCTATGTCCACACTGGCAAATTAGTTCGAATTAAGGAAGCTTAATTCGAACTAACTAAAGCCATGGCAACACTAGGCTTTAATCCCACTTCATCAGATTTTCTCCCATGAAAGCTCATGCGATAAATAAATCTGTTAGTCTTTAAAAGTGCCACAGGATTCTGTTGTCTAATTTTTTCTAGTTTGAATTAAGCTAACTAATTCAAAACAATTTTAGTAAGTGTAGACACAGTACTAGATTCTATTCAAGGTGTAGTCTTCAATTCCTCTCCAAACATGTCTCAGAGCTTTCTCCTTGGAAGTCCAGCTTCTACCCTTTTAGCTGGGCTCCTCATTACCACAATCTGCTCCACTCTCAGGCTATGTCTACACTTGAAAAGTTAAGTTGACTTTAAGTGGACCTTATTAAGTCGACTTAACAGAAGTGGACTTAACTTTTCAAGTGTAGCTGTGGCCCCTTTTCGACCTTATTAAGTCGACTTAACACTTTAAGTCGACTTAAAATGGTCCACCTAGGCAACTACTCCGCGTCTCCACTGGCTTAATAAAGTCAACTTAAGCGATAGTTTGAATTAAAATGAGGTGTTATTAATTTGAACTAAGTTTTCCTTAATTCAACAGTGTAGATGCAAAGTAAATTAAGTCGACTTAAGCCTCCTTAAGTCGACTTAATTTGTAAGTGTAGACGCACCCTCAGTGACTGTTGTATGTCTCTCCTGGCCTCCTCTCAGACTTCTTAATTTAGCAAAGAATCCCAGGTCTTACCCTCACCTTAGTCTTCTTCCTTGCCCCTCCCACTCTCTAGTCCCAGAGAATAAATGTAGAGTTCTTAACTCCCTCCCCACAACTTCCTTCTAGTCTCTAATTTCTTTAGTTATACTCACCACCCAGCTTCTTCCCCAATGAGCTTCATTTTTAATTCAGCCTGACCCACCCTTCGGGAGCAGCCAGGTGGCATAATTGGCTTCTCAGATGCCCATTAATGCTTTTATTGTCTGTGAGCTGTAAACATCCCATCAGGGCTCCCTTGACATCAGTCAACATACTCATGTCAATAAGTGGTACCAAACAGGAGTATATGGTACAGAACTGGGCCCTACCATGTCCTGTCTATGCCCATGTTAAGTATGACTGTTAAGTGTTCATCAAAAATGATAATGCTTACCTATGTTACTAGGATGTTGCAAATAAAATCAGTGGAGAAACTCATATCAGTAAATGCTTATCACTGTGAAGAAGGTTTGCACAGTCAGGCACCATGGGGTGTTATCTACTTGCTGGCTTGAAAATTCAGAACATGAATCTTTTCTTGTATTCTTGTTAGTTTCAAATTGCACCCCTTAGGAATTAATTTATTTCTAATTAACTAGATGCAAAAGCATTCAGACTGTCGTACTTTGTTTGTTCAGTTTTGTTTTGCTCTCTGACTAAAACACAAATGGACAAACTGATTTATGTTAATGATGAACAAAATTCATATGACTTGGGGAACTTGGGTTCAGTTCAGATCTAAAATTTGGATGCTTTTCCAAGCTTATCCACACTATCTACATTTATAGAAAACATTTCAAGTCTACTGGAAATTTTGCAAGAGCATCAATAGCATTACTATTATTATTTTTATTACGATAGTTCCCAGATGTCTGACTCAGAGGCAGGGTTCTGGACTGTGGCAGGGTAGCTGCCCCATACTGGTTAGCAAGGTGTTAAAAGGGTCCTAGGAGCATTAGCCAGTGGACATCAACAGTGAAAGCAGCCAATCAGGGCCTAGAAGCCCTATATAAAAAGGAACTGAAAAGCCAGAGCAGGCAATCCATCCCAGGAGCTCAGGAAGAAAAGGCTGGCTACCCAGCTGACTGAAGGAGTCAGCACCCAGGACAGTGCAGTGACTGACCCCCTGGGGCTCTGTGGGAGCCAGGCCCCTGATACAAGGGCTGTAGGGAAGTGACCCAGGGTATATGTAGAGGAATTGGAGAAAGAGGTGGTTCAGAGGTTGCTGCATGTAGGGTCTCTGGGCTGGGGCCTGGAGAAGTGATGGGGTGTACCAACCCCTCCAACCAGAGGGGGATCCCTCAGCTCTCACAACAGCCAGAAGGATCCCTCACCAGCAAGCAGGCTGCACCCTCTTTGGCAGGCAGCCTGGGTTAAAAGCTCTGCAGAGGCTTCAGAAGGGGGTGGAACAGCAAAGGAGGTAGATGGACTCCTGGAGCCCTCTAAGAGTATTGTAGAGCCAGAAGGCACAACAGAGAGAAAGAGAAGGGAGAGATTGTAGACTATACCACAACCCCTGTCTGGCCCAACCAGGTAGGGATCCCAGCCCTACTCAGGCTGTTAGATCAGGAGGACCATGGGCATGGCCTATCACAATGGAATTGATAAGACAGAGTCTGTCTGGGTAAAAATCACAATGGGAAAGAAAACTACTAGAGTTTCCTCTGGGATAGTGCTTGGGGTATGCTACAGACCACTGAGATCTGATTTGAACATGATTTGAGACCTCTTGAAGGCTTTTAATAAAGTAAATAATACTGGAAACTGACTTCAAAAGGGCTAACTTAAAAAAATTAAGAAAATTAGTTGGGAAAGTTGGACTGAAGAACTCTTGGATCTAAAAATGGGAGGAGGCTTGGAATTACTTCAATTCAAAGTTGCAAGAGCTATCTGAAGCCTGCATCCCAAGACAAAGGGAAAAACTCATAGGCAGGAGTTGTAGACCAACCTTGATAAGCAAGTGTCTCATTCAGGTGATTAAGAGAAAGAAGAAAACCTACAAGGAGTGGAAAATGGGCGAGATCAGCAAGGAAAGTTACCTTTTCAAGATCAGAAGATGTAGCGATAAAGTGAGAAAGGCCGAACGCCAAATAGAGCTTGACCTTGCAAAGGGAATTAAAACCAATAGTAAAAGGTTCTATAGCCATATAAATGGGGAAAAAAGAAAGAAAGAAGAAGTGTGATCGCTAAACACTGAAGATAAATTGGAGGTTAAGGATAATCTAGGCCGAATATCTAAACAAGTACTTTGCCTCTGTTTTTAGTGAGGTTAATTATGATCTTGGGAAAAGTGGTAGGGAGGCTAATGGGAATGAGGATATGGAAGTTAAAATTACTGTATCCAAGGTAGAAAGCAAACTTGAACAGCTTACTAGGACTAAATCAGCGAAGGGAATAATCTCCATCCAAGAATATTAAAGGAACTAGCACGTGGAATTGCAAGCCAGTTAGCAAGGATATTTAATAAATCTGTGAATTCAGGGTTGTACCATATGATTGGAGAATTGCTAACATAGTTCCTATTTTTAAGAAAGGGAAAAAACTGATCTGGATAATTACAGGCCCATTATTTTTACCTCAATAGTATGCAAGATCTTGGGGGGGAAATGAAAGAAAAAGTAGTTAAGGACATCAAGGTTGGGATAAATTGGGATAAAATACAACATGGCTTTACAAAAGGTAGATTGTGCCAGACAAAACTGCTCTCCCTTTTTTCAGAAGATAACAAGACTTTTTAGACAAAGGGAATGCAGTGGGTCTAATTTACCTAGATTTCATAAAGGCATTTGATATGGTTCCACATGGTGAATTTTTAGTTAAATCAGAAAAGATAGGCATTAATATGAAAATAGAAAGGTGGATAATGAACTGGTTAATTAGGACACTACAACAGGTCATGATGAAGAGTACACTGTCAAGCTGGAGGGTGGTTACTAGTGGAGTTCATCAGGGATTGGTCTTGGGACCAATCTTATTTAACCTTTTTATTACTGACCTTAGCACAAAAAGTGAGAATGTGCTAATAAAGTTTGCAGATGACACGAAGTTGGGTGGTATTGCCAAAACAGAGAAGGATCAGGATTTCATGAAGGAAGATCTAGATGACCTTGTAAATGGGAACAATAGAAATAGGATGAAATTTAATAGTGGGAAATGCAAGTTCATGCATTTAGGGACTAATAACAAGAATTATTGCTATAAAATGGGGGGGCACCAGTTGGAAGTGACAGAGGAGGAGAAGGACCTGGTGTATTGGTTGATTACAGGATGACTATGAGCTGCCACTATGATGTGAGCATGAAAAATGCTATCCAAGGTATTTCCAGTAGAGACAGGGTGGTGTTAGTACTATCATACAAGGCACTGGTGAAACCCCATCTGAAATATTGCATGCAGTTCTTGTCTCCTATGTTTAAGAAAGATTAATTCAAATTAGAACCAGTGCAGCGACGGGCTACTAGGATGATTCAAGGAATGGAAAACCTGTCTTATAAGAGGAGACTCAAAAGAGCTTGTCTTTTTTAGCCTAAACAAAAGAAGGTTGATGGGGAGATATGACTGCTCTCTATAAATACATCACAGGAATTATTTAAGTTCAGCACCAATGTGGACAAAGGAAAAAATGGATATAAACTGGCCATCAGGAAGTTTAGGCTTGAAATCAGATATAGATTTCTAACCCTTAGAGTGAAGTTCTGGAATAACCTTCCAAGGGAAGGTATAGGGATAAAAAAATCTAGCTGGCTTCAAAACTGAGTTTAATAAATTTATGGAGGGGGTGGTATGATGGGACAGCCTAGTTTGGCAATTAACTGATCTTTGACTACTGGTGGTAAATATGACAATGGCCTGTGATGGGACGTGAGATGTTATGGGTTCTGAGTTATTACAGAGAATTCTTTCTTGGGTATCTGCTGGTGAGTATTGCCACATGCTCAGGGTTTGACTGATGACCAAATTTGGGGTCAGGAAGGCATTTTCTCCCAGGACAGATTGGCAAAGGCTCTGGGGGGTGGGAGGGGGAAGTCATCTTCCTCTGTAGCATGGGATGCAGCTCACTTGCTGGTAGATTCTTTGTACCTTAAAGTCTTTAAATCATGATTTGAGGATTTTAATAACTCAGTCACAGGTTAGAGGTTCATTACAGGAGTAGGTGAGTGAGATTCTGTGGCCTGCATTGTGCAGCAGATCAGACTAGATGAACATATTTGTCCCTTCTGACCTTAGGCTGCATCTACACTTGTAAATTAAGTCGATTTAAGCTTGCTTAAGTCGACTTAATTTACCCTGCATCTACACTACAGTTTCCTTAAGTCAACTTAAGCAAGTTACTTAAGTTGACTTAAGGAAAATAAAGTTGACAATGAAAATTAAGTCGACTTTATTAAACCTGGTTTTAATTCGACTTAGGGCTTAAGTCGACTTTTTCACGTCAACTTAAGCCAGTGTAGACCTGGAGTAGCCCTAAGTCGACTTAGGGCTACTCCAGGACTTCACCACTGCCTTCCCTGCCGGGTGGGGGGCCCAGGGGGAGCCTGGCATGCCCCCCCACAGGGCAGGCAGAGCCCAGCCCACTCTTCCCTTATGCCCTGCCAGGGTCCCTGTCCCCCTTTGCCCCATTGTGCCCATGTACAATGGGGCAAATGGGTACAAGGATGCCCCCCCTTCCCCTGTGGATCTGCCCTAGGTCCCCCTAGCCTCTAGAAGCCGACCTAGGCATCCAGTGTGGACGCTCTAGGTTGACTTTGTAAGTTCCCCCAAAAGGCGACTTTAAATTTAAGTGTAGACGCACTAAGTTGACTTAGCTAAAGTCGACCTAAATTTCCAAGTGTAGACATAGCCATTGAGTCTATGGCTATGTCTACTCTCGCAATTTAAGTTGACTTAAGGAGGCTTAAGTCGACTTAAATTAAGCCACATCCACACTAGGCTTTCATTAAGTCGACTTAAGAAATTCCTTAATGAAAGCTTAAGTCGACTTTATAACTACCACTCATTAGGTCGACTTAAGCCTCCTTAGGTCAACCTAAGCCCAGTGTGGACACATAAGTCCACTTTGTTAAGTCAACTTAAGGGCAGTTAGGTCGACTTAACAAAGTGTACTAAGTCGACTTAAAGTGTTGCCATGTGTTAAATCGACTCTAATACAGTCGATTTTAAGTTGACTTAAAGTCAATTTTATTAAAGTCAACTTAACAAAAGTCGACTTAACTTTTTCTAGTGTACACATAGCCTGGCAATTTAGGTTGACTTAAGTAGCCTTGAGTCAACCTAAATTACTCCCTGTCCACACTGGGCTTTCATTAAGTCGACTTGAGAAATTCCTTAAGTTGACTTAATGAAAGCTTAAGTCAACTTAGTAAGAACTGCCACTTAGGTCGACCTAACCCTTAAGTCGACTCCTTAGATCAACTTAAGCACATTGTGGACATGGATTAACCTTTAAATCGACTTTATTAAGTCGACTTAAGGCCAATTAAGTCGACTTAACAAAGTGGATTAAGTTGACCTAAAGTTTTGCTACTTTGTTAAGTCAACTTAATAAGGTCGATTTTAAGTTGACTTAAAGTCAACCAACTTTTTCTAGTGTAGACGTACCCTATGAGTCTTTGAAGCCCAAAAAATTAAAAGATCAAGTCCAACACTCTTTGGTACAGTTTCCCGTATGCATAAAGAAAAGCACATACCCGCAAGTAAATATTATCATAACAGCAGGCATTTGTGCTTTTATATGATTGTAATTAACTTACTGATGGACCAAAAGTAGAGATGAAGACTTTGTGAGCTGACATCTAGAGTTTATTTATTAACAGAGCTTTCAATGACTAATTTATAGCTTGATATTTTTAGCCATGTACAGAGTATATATTCCATTATTTAGGATACTTAATTATGCACCTGTCTAATTAGTATCTGAAGAAAACAGGTTTTTTTATTACAATGGATCTTTCACAGCAGCAGCTAATATTCTTATTAACCCCACCGTATCCTGGTGTTTGCAATCTTTAGCTTGTAGTACATTTCGTACATAATAGGACTGGGAAGGCTTCTGTCTGATTGTAACTGCAGCAGGGCGGTGACTGAAGAAACAAATGCCAACTACAGAAAGCAGACTGACAAAAAGCAAAGAATGAACAGATCAGCAACTGAACAATGAAAAATGAAATGAACAGATCAGCAACTGAACTAGTTGAGGAAAGATGGATCTTGTGAGCTGAAATGATTTTTAAAAAAAAGAAATGGTTTGTGTAGTCTTTAAAATAATATGGGGTGAGATCCTGTGCTATGCTTCTAATAAGCCCAAAGGTAGGGGAAACTATGGTCTCTTTAAGACACCTTTGTTGACCACCCAATCATGGATTGTTTGAGGGGCTGAAGAGGCCCTCAGCATAATTTAAGGAGAGTCTATATCCATTATAGTAGATGCCCCAGGCTGCCTTCTGAGTCACAGCACATCTAGGAATGTTTGCAGCACCGTACGTGACATCCGCCTACATATATCCCTTCCTGTTCTCACAACCTTGGCACATGTCCCCTATGTCAAGACTTGCCAGAGAGTCCTTGGAAGACAGTCTGCATCATTCACAGTGCCTGCACTGGGGGATTCCTCCACCAGCTGTATATGGGGCTTTTAGGGCCTCTTCACCCCACTGTGGCCTTTTCACTCAGGTCAAAGGAACATTGTACTGATAGTGCCTCAGGGTATTCAATATTCTGAATTCAATTGGTGGGCAGTCATCTAAGTCAGAGTGTGGCTTCTGTTCTTTAATTGGATGAGCTAACTTTTATAAAGAGGAAGACTGTCTGAAAATATCACAGGAGACAGAGCAAGAGAGGGAGAGAGAGACCTTGTCAACAGTAGCATTTATACCGGCCAAACTTTTATCACTCAGGGGTGTGAAAAAACAGCCTCCACTGTGTGGCATGAGTTTTGCTGGCATAAGTGTTTGTGTAGACAGCACTATGTTAGTGGGAGACACTCTGGACAGCACTATGGACAGCACTATGGTCATTGATAGGATGTGAACACCAATATGTTTGCAGGAGACATTCTGGACAGCACTATGGACAACATGTTGTCAGCACTATGGCTATGTCTACACTTAGAAAGTTAGGTCGACTTTCTTAAGTCGACTTTATTAAGTCAACTTTAGAGAGTCTACACAAGACTCTTAAATCGACTTAAAGGCAACCCTATTAAGTCAACTTAGAGAGTCTACACTATACTCCCTAAGTCGACTGGATAGGTTGAGGGAGAGCCGCTCCCCAGACTAGGGGAGCTGCCACTTCCCTCAGGGAGAGCCAGCCATGGAGGGCTGGCTCTCCCCAAGACCAGGAAGCCACGAGCAACTCGTCCAGATTAAGTCAATTTAAGGAAAGCCCATTGTGGATGGGGAGTAAATTAGGTCGACTTAAGACTCCTTAAGTTGACCTAACTTGAAAGTGTAGACGCACCCTTTGTTAGTGGGAAACACTCTGGACAGCTCTGTGGTCATGGACAGCACTACGTTGGCGGGAGACACTCAACAACATAACTACCACTGCTCATTTAGGTGGTTTTATTAAGTCAGCAGGAGAGCTCTCTCCTGCCAACATAACGCGGCTGCATAAGTGACCGTACAATGGCACAGCTACCCCACAGAGGAACGGTTCACGAAAACAGAAGTAACCAGATTTTACCTTCAATGAGAACTGTGACTGCTCAGCACCTCTGCAAATTATTGTCCCCATAGGCTTAATCCCTGGCTCAGTTTCTCTCACTGTACAACGGAAGATAAGAGTACTTTCTTTCCTACCTCATTGGGGCGGCTGATTAATGTTTACGAAACACTTTGTGAATGTTTTGTGTTAAATTATATTAAGGAAACCTCCCTCAGAAGAGGCCATAGAGCTAATTAGTGCACTTGGGGTGCACAAACTGCTCAAAACACACCCCTTAATTAAAGTATGCTGATCAATAAAGCCACCAAATTCTGACACAGCAGATTAAACTGATTGCTCAGCACCAAAATAGACTCCCTTTGAAACCCTCCCAAAAATTAGAGCTACAAATACAGTAGAGCCCTATGCATAGCCTTTCATGCACCTGTTCAATGAATCTGCGTTAAGTAACTTCAGAGGTTTCAGGGTGGTTTTAAACAGTCTGGCTGTGTATTTCAGCAGTGTCAGGGAAGCCATGTGAACTGAACAGGGACATGAGGATTAAACACTCCTCACTGAGCAACAGTCCTACATGGTTGGAGAAGAAATCTAAGAATTCCACTAGGACATTAATTTCTCCTCTTCTCCCACAGCCACAGTGAAGCTCTCTCTCACTTACTCTGTCCCCAGTATTCCTGCCTCTTACAGTTTCCTATGTCTACAAGGAAGATATTGAAGACAAGAGTTTTGCCATTGACAGGAGTAGAACTGGACTTTTCGTCACTCTGAGCTAGTCTTCACTGATGGCAGCAAAATCGCCATGGTCACATCAACCTTTCCGATCAACTGAGCAGGTCTGTGAAGACCTGCTCAGTTGAGCGGGAAGCCGATGTATTAAGACCACCATGGCACTGAGGGAGGGCTCTCCCTTCAACTCAGTGCAGAGGGCATGCCGGGCGTAGGGCAGTTGAACTGAGCTACACACATTATTTTAAGTAACTTGCATATCTCCATTCGACTGCCACCGAAAACAGTGGGCACTGTTGCCCTCCCTCCTAAATATTTCAGGCCTACTTCAGGCTTGTTTTACTATAAAAGTCTCTAGGACAGGGGTCTGCAACCTGAGGCTCCCAAGTCACATGCAGCTCTTTGATTGCCCCCTTGTGACTCTGGGCTCTGGCCACCCTGCCCACCCCACCACCAGGGGACTCTGAGGATGGCCCCCTCCAAGCTGTCTGCTCCCCCTGCTGGGGGAACCTGTGGCAAGTGCCCTGAGCAATAATAAAAATGAGCTGAAGATTTCCTTCAAATGGCATGTTTCATTTAAGGCACATTATTGTACCCCTGACTGCAATATTGGGCTCAGTAAAAATGCTGTTTACAGACAGAAATCCACAGCCACTTCCTTGCCTTTCAGTTCAAACGGATGTTTCCTAGACAGGTGGAACACACATCTTTAAATATGCAGTAGAAAACAATCTGAAAGAGCCTCTCCCTTGTTCATCTTACTATGCTTTCAGACTAGCTCCCAGAGCAGTTACTGCTGCTACAGCAAGTTCTAGAGCCTGTGTCATATTAGCTGGCTTGTGACCTTTACAAACTACTCTGGTTTAGAGGAATGCTGAATTTTTCAGCAGTATGGGTGTGCTGGGTTCAGTATAAAAGAAAGAAAAGAGGATCCCTTGAAACCCTTTTAACTTCCAAAAGCAGGGAGGAGATTCCAGCTGCAGTGGTTTAAATCTATTTTAATAATGTCCACAGGCCTTTCAAAGTACATGAAAGACAATAGGTGGCTTCAATTAATAATGATTGGTTTGCCATTACAGTGATAAATGATGTTCAATGGCTCTTTTAGAGCACCATTTAGGTCTTTCCTTTCCCTCTTTTTTTGTGGCAGATGGTTTGAAATCCCCAGGCTCCCTGTGCCTTGACCTCCTGCAGATGTTGGGATGGGACAAAACGGTCCTCAGGACCATGGAAAAAAGAAAGAAAACCCTCCTAATGTACCGTATCCGGGCTAGCAGTGGGGTGGACCGCTAACTGCTTTTTTATTACTGTCACTTACCAGCTCCGATTCTTCTGTACTTAAAGAGTTATGTCAGTAATTGTGAAGCTGCTGAAAAGGAGACTGGATGCATGTGGTGGTGAAGTATTATTGGAAACCAGGCCAATAGAAGATGATGAAAGATTATGAGAGGGGCAAACTACCATAGTTAGCAGTGCTGTAACAAATAGGCATTGATATATTGTCTTCTTGAAGATATTCTGACAGGCTATTATAGCTCTCCTAATGAGGTTGTCATGCATTTCTCTTTATGTGGCTATTAAAATCTTGTCTACATCTGCTTAGGGGTGCCTTGGAAAGGGGAAGCAGGGAACCCTCAATATTTTCTCTGTTCTACAATCTGCTGTTGTTTCATCACAAGTGTCCTATCTGACTGACCTAAGAGGAGAGACCAATATTGAAGAGTGTATAATTTGAGCAAGTTCAACAGATTTTCAAAAGGAAATATTGTATACGGTGGAAGAAACAATTCCATGGCAGCACCTCTCATTGGATATGTCTACACGTGTTAATTTAAGTCGACTTTGCTAAGTCGACGTAACAAAGTCGACTTAGCATGTCTACACTCAAAATTAAGTTGACTTAAAGGGGACCCTTCCAAATCGAGCATCCACACTGGATGGGTAAGTCAACTTCTAGGGGCT
This sequence comes from Pelusios castaneus, assembly GCA_007922175.1. Taxonomy (NCBI): domain Eukaryota; kingdom Metazoa; phylum Chordata; order Testudines; family Pelomedusidae; genus Pelusios; species Pelusios castaneus. Next base: position 3,169,156 of record ML685807.1, on the reverse strand, counting down.
ATGTGGACCTGGGACTGGTCCACGGTGGTGGGGGGGCACCCCTTGCCAAGTGCCAGGGGGCTCAGCATTTGCCCCATTGTTCCTTGGTACAATGGGGGCTGAGCAGGACAGGGACCCTGGCAGGGCATAGGAGCAGGGTGGGCAGGGGTGTGTCCTGCCCTGGCTCTGCCTGTGCCAGCCACCCTGACAGGGAGGTCAGTGGGGGAGCCCTGGAGCCCTTTAAGTCGACTTAAAGTCGATTTAGAGCTAATCTGTGTCCACACTGGCTAAATTGACTTTATAAAGTCGACTTAGCCAGTAAAGTTGACTTTATACTAGGTTTTATAAAGTCGACTTTAATTTTCCTTAAGTCGACTTAAGCTGTTGCTTAAGTATGTGAGTCTCATTAAATATAAAGATCCTGCACGTCCCCTTTGAGTTAGAAGGAGACCCCCGGATTTTGTTTGATATATTCAATGGCTCTCACATGTAACCAGTGTGGATTAACATGCATATATGTTTAACTTGGGGCAGGTCATCTTGAATAATTAAAGCTAAATCCTATTTGCCTACTCAAGCCAAACTTCTGTTGAAGTGAAAGGCAGTCTTGCATGAGTAAGGTGAGCCAAATTCGGGGAATGAAACTTCCCTCACAGAACTTCCAGTGGATGTTTTGCCATTGACCTCAATGGAAGTAGGGTCTTTACAGTTCACTTCTCTGAAGACATTGGTCCACACTCATACCTGTAGCTGAGAAATGCATAAGGAAGCTCAAGGGGGTGGCAGGGAATTGCAAACTGAGTTTAAGCTACATTTCTGTCTCACACACAGCACCATTCCTAGGCTGTGCATTAAGCCACTTCCCTGGTGTAAACTCGGCACCATGGAGAGTGTAGCTTAGGAGGCACTCCACCTACTCTGTGGCCTTAATATTTAACATGCAGGAGATATCCAATTTACCTTTGCCTGAAGTACATTTTCTACTAAAACATGAAATATTCAGGACAGAAATTGGATGCATCGGGTTAATTTTTCTGCTATTGTAATAAAGCAGTCTGCACAATCCTGAAACAATTGCTCATGTTTTCTAACGTCCCTTGGAAAAAATTTCTATTGCTGGTAGTTTGTGCATGTCTATATATTTAACAAAGACAAAGTATGTGCACAACTGTTGTAATGGGAAACCAAAAACCAGCATATAAAATCAAATGGGATTCAATATTTAAATCACCCTTAAACTAGGATTTGCAATGAACACGTCAGATGTCTGAACATTGCTCCACAAGAGGTAAGAAAAGAAGTCCCCTCTGCTCTAATGAAGCAGAGTGAAATGGGTGAATACATTTTGATACACAATGCATCAGTGTCTGGTTTGTTTTAGTGAAACAGTAACCTCGCTCCCTTTTTCTCGGTAAACGCAGTACAATAGACGAACACCACATGAATCTATTATGTCTTATAGGGCTTTTAGCGGGAGTATGACTGTTTAACCAGGCAGTGACACGAAAAGAATTACTATCCGACACTCCAGCTGAAAGTAGAGATTTTATTGATTCACCGCACCAGCCTGCCATTTTAGCTTTGATGGAGAGGCTTTCATGAATCCAGAAAGGTAGCACTCCTTCACTGAAAACAATAGCAGGCAGTACAGGCAATTGAAACCATCTGCCAGTTTAAAAGAAAGATGAAGGTGTTTCCCAAAGTGTCTATTTAGCCCTGGATCTATTCAGTAGCTGTGTCAATCTAGCTTCTGCATATCTATGGCCAAAGTACAAGAAACACTTTTGAAGGCTTTGATTTGAGGTTTTAAGAAGACTGCATTGTAAAAGACCCAGATGTAATCTGAAAACTAATTCTATCCAGCGATGCAGTGGTTACAACTTCTCTCATGTAACAGACTATTTCTGCAGGCTCCAGAAATTAAGAGTTTTCCTTTTTTTTGAAATCTCTGTGGAAGAATTTAGGAATTTGTGGCTCTGTTTGCTAACTATCAGACACAGTGTGCAAACATCTTTCATTCAGACTTAATCTTAGGAGCAGTGCTCTCTATTTCAAATAGCACCAATTTGCATTCCTAGGCAAATTAGAATTCAGAATGGCATGTGAGCAATGTGCCTGTTTACACTTCAGTAAATATTCATAAAGTCCCGATTATCCTTGTGCCATTCCCAGAGAAACTGAACTCCCATTATGGATGCTATTGCAGCTTGTCCCTCCCAGACCCCACTCCCTTAATGTTTAAAACCCACATTTACAAACAAGGAAAATAATAGCTAGAAAATATAATAAAACAGAAAATAGTCATGAACGGTAATAGTGATTTATATCACAGCATTTAATGTTTGTGGGGCCTACAGTAATCTGACATCAGCACAAAATGGGTTCAAAATAAGAGTCATCTTCAAACCTTTCTTCCCTGGAGTAATCTTCAGCAAGATTTGAAGGCAGTGGTGCAAATGACGAAAGGCAACATGAGTATTATGATTATGATAGAGACAGATATAAAATATACAGTCCATGCCCCAAAGAGTATATAGTCCAAATGCCCACAGGACATAATGAAGGGGCAAAAAGATAGGAGAAAGATAGGTGGAAGAAGCCACAACAGTTTCATAAAATTTAATGAATCAGGTTCTTAGTCACTGAAGTAGGCAGTAGCAGAAGTAGAAAGTTTTGGGCCTAATTTTCCTCTTGCACCACTTTTACACTGGTGTAATTCACTGATTTCAGGGAAATGACACAGGAGAATCCAGGCTCTGAATGCCAGGAAAATTATATTTGGGGGCCAATTCTGCAAATCTTTATTCAGTCAAAACTGAACTAAAGCACTGAACATTTAATATTGAAGCATCTAAGGCTATGTCCACACTAGCAAATTAGGTTGACTTAAGAAGGCTTAAGTCGACCTAAATTAATCTCTGTCCACACTAGGCTTTCATTAGGTCAATTTAAGGGGCTTCTTTAAGTCGACCTAATGAACACTTAGGTCAACTTAATAAGAACCGCGGGGTAGTCAAACTAACCCTCCTTAGGTTGACCTAAGCCCAGTGTGGACGCATAAGTCCACTTTCTTAGGTCGACCTAAGGGAAGTTAGGTCGAATTACTAAGTCCCGGTTAAGGGAACCCACTTTGTTGAGTCGACCTAATAAGGTCAGCTTTAAGTTGACTTAAAATCGACCTCATTAAGTCAACTTAACAAAGTCAACCTAACTTTTTCTAGTGTAGACATAGCTTTAAAGATTTCTTCCTGCATGTAAGAACCAGCAGGCTCAACCCCATGATTATGTCAATAGTGGGCTGAAGAACAACCACTCTCAGGACTCCACACTGCAGAGATCTGGTAACAGCCCAACAGCACTCTAACTAGGATGCGTTACCAGGGTTCCAAGGATGCGACTAATTTCTGCCCTCCTAAAATTAGGGCCATATACGATCATCAGTTGGCCACTATTTAATCTGGAAAATGCTGGAAATTGAGATCTGGGTCCAATAAAGTTTAAGCTAAATGTTTTCTTTTGCCTGTGTAATGTAGACAGAAGCAAAGAATGTCAGCTGAAGTGAAAAGGACCCCATCTTCACAAAAAAGAGGGAGAGACTCTCCATGGAATGCTCCTCCCACCTCTCTCTGGGCTCCACCCTCTCTGGCTTGTCAGACATTCTTAAAGGAGCTGAAGTGAAATAGCCTCTTCCCATTTATTTCCTTATCTGTGAGCCCATCGCTCTAGCCATGTAACTGGAAGGAGGTAGGGGACAATTTTTTCAACGATGTAAATGCCAGTTAAATACTAATCCAGAATTCAATGGGATCTAGGTAACCAGCTGCAATTTGTGCCTTTGAAAAGTCTCCCCTCTTGTCATTGTGGCTTTGTCTGTTTCCATTTTCCCACTTTTGCTTCCTCTACTATAGTTCCACTGCTTGATGCAACAGGGGGTGCGCTAATGCGGACATCACACCAATACAGTTTTAACTACCATGTTGTCCAGACCTGCTCTGAGCAGGATTCAATGAAACAGTGATTAAAATATCAGCAGCTCTTCTACACCAGTGGTTTTCAAACCATGGGTCAGGACCCCATCCTGGATCACAGATCCTCAGGTACTGGGTCGCAACACCCCTGCTGCCACCACCAAAAGACTGGAATTCATTGCTTAAAGATGTAGTTATTGGGTCACAGACATAAATTATTTTTTTTCAATTGGGTCCCAAGAAAAAAAGTTTGAAAACCACTGTTTTACACTGTCTCTTCCCACATTAGGAAAAACTTTCTCACTAGGAGGGTGGTGAAGCATTAGAATGGGCTGCCTAGGGAGGTGGTGGAATCTCCGTCTTTGGAGATATTTAAGGTTAGGTTAAACAAAATCCTGGCTGGGATGACTTAGGGGAGTGGTTCTGCTTTTAGCAGGGGTTGGACTAGATGACCTCATGAGGTCCCTTCCAGCCCTATGATTCTATGATTGCTTCCACTGGGGGAGCTCTACTGAAGCTGAAGGTACCACAAGTTAGAAATTTAAAGGAAAATAGAATCTACTGTGGGCATAACATCTTTGTTTCTGTGTAATGCAACTTTAGATAGAGAGGAGCTCCCTGCCTTCTGTAGGACAGGCATGAAGCAACTGCAGAATTGTGTTTTATTTCAAATGTCAGAATGTTACAGAATAAGATCTCCCTCACGTGGCAACTTGATATCTGCTCTCTGCTTGGCAATGTTTTAAACCTAAACTTGGACTGCAAAATATATGGTTTGTACGTTGTGTATGGGAAAAACATTATAACAGTCATCTTTTCACTGGCCAGACACAACAGTAGCCATTGGGCTAGATATTTTCTTCCACAATGACAGGTCTTAATAGAATCGTTGAATTATTGGCATTGGTAAAGGACCTGGAGTTGGTCACCTACGTTCTCTCCTGCAGCCTGGCAGAATGTTCCAGATGACATTCCTACTGAAGTCTTGCAGTTGGAAAGCAAGTCAGGTCTGAGTCTAAGGCAGTCTCTCTTTAAATCAGGGGTGCACAACCTTATTTGGCCAAGGGCCAAATTGCATGTTCTAAGGCCACTCGAGGGCCACAAATGCAACATGTGGAGGGGGGGTCATGTCACGTGATCCCCCTGCTCGCTCCACTCCCAGAGGGCCGTATAGAACATGTTCACGGGCCACAGGTTGTGCACCTCTGCTTTAAATTAAATCTTACAGCCTTCAGTAAAAGAGGCAACAGTGAAGAGAAGATCATGAAGAACTCAATCCTGCAAGCTGCTGAGCAACCTCTGAGGGGATGAACATATTCCTCTCCCTTTGAAGACAGTGAGAGCTAAAAGCACTTGAGTCCAGATACACAAAAGGACTTAGCCTAGTTGCCAGTTCAAGGGCCTAGCTCCAACCTTGAGAAACCACTGAGATCCTCAAAAATGTTGCTTACCTGCTGCCTAACCCGGTTGGTGCCTAACATCCTGAGTTTCCACCTTTGATGTTCCCTAGTGTCTACATTTCTGCAAGTGAATTTGAACATAGCCACCGTAGTCTAGGTGCCTGGGCACCTACTTCATATTTAAACCCCCACAGGAGCCTCAGAATAAACATTTCCCTTAATATCGTCCCTGTGGGGCCCAATCCAGGGTAAGACTTACCTGAAGTATCAAAGAAATTATGCAAATGCACACAGGATACAATCTCAAAGCTTATTAAAAAAAAACAGACAAATAACTGGTCTGTCCAGTGCACAATGGCACGCTGTCCTGCAGTAGCTCAAGAGCATGAGCATCGGCCTTAGGGCAGACAGTTAAGAATCAGGGCCCAAATTCCAAGCTGGCTGTAAGTGTTATACTTAGATTTCACCAACCAAATATCAAATGTAAACTGCTCAGGCACTGTAGTAGCCTGATCAAAGAATCATAGAAATTCACCTTGGGTTAGCGTTACCCTACTTCCAAGTTTTCCCAGACATGATCTCTTTTTTGAGCCTCCGCCTTCTGTCTGAGCAGATTTTTCAAAAAAAAGGCTTTTTTGGAGAGCACACGTTGCAGCTCAGTTCCTGATTGGCCCCCTCCCCTGCATCTGCATCTGATTGGTCACTCACAGCTGTCTGATCCCTCCCACCCAGGCCCCAACTTCTGTCCCTGGGGATGGGGTGTCACAGGGAAGTGCTGACAGAAACTTACAGTGCAAATGCTCATATACTACCTTACACTATGGGATGTGGATATTATAAGTGAAATGAATGCATACAGCAACTTACAAGCATTCTAAACACCATAATTCTAATACCTATTTTAACAATACTAACACACAGGTGAGCCGGACTAATTCCAGCAATGTGTTTGCCCATATTCAGGTGATGCATGGGGACCCTGGCAGAAACTGATTTGCCAGCATCACACCCAGTTCTGGAAATTTCTGAAGAAACACACAGGAGTACAACACACATCTATTTTCCCACAGAGAAGGCCTGGGCAGCAGGTATAAGAGGCTAGGGAAGGCTAAGCCTCCCCAGACAGGATGCGGCACATCTCTCTTTGGAGGCACACCAGCCCACCACCTTTGGAGCACCACTGCCGAAAGGGCACCAGAACCATGGCCCAACCCATGCTCCATCCTGCTGCAGCTCATCCTCTTCCTTTGTGCCCCATCCAGGCTCCTCTTCCCTCTTCTCACCCCACTCTACCTCTTCC